>JBBPDI010038417.1:0-21481 GCA_037974545.1 Cucumis variabilis
ACATTCCCATAATCTTTTCATAACTATTCTAGGATTAATAAGGAAAAAATCTAGAAAATAAGCAAAGGAATTCAACAACTTTCATGGCTTTTTGAAGCTTGAGGACTCAACTTGGTTGGACCTACTACGCTTAAGTCATCGACTGATTATTTTTACATCCTTGTAGAAAATGAATATTTTTCTAGATGGTTTGAAGGTTTGCCATTAAGAGAAAAAGGAAAACATCATAAATTTTGTTTGAACACACATCATTTATCGATATGATATTTCTCATAGCATCGTGACTAATAATGGAAGACAATTTGCTAACCCCCTGATGGACAAGTTGTGTGAGAAGTTTAACTTCAAACAATACAAGTCTTTTATGTACAATGTCACAACAAAGGGATTGGCAAAGACATTGAACAAAACTCTATGCAATCTTCTAAAAAATGTGGTTGATAAGGTGCAGAAATGACCGTTATTATAGCGCATTTTTATTAGAATAATGAGGTTAAACCGCATAAGAAGATGATCAGAACGTGTGACTTGTGTTGTAAACGCACAAGTATTTAGAAACTCAACTTGCATAAGTGTCATACCTGTTTTATGTGGTTATCATGTTTAAACACAGGATAAGTGGAAAAAGAAGAAAAGAGCAACAATCACACAGAACATCTCGCGCAAAGGCTATGTGATAGGAACCAGCTTGGCAATTAACAACGCCAGGCATGGAAACATGATGTTACGGGAGGAACGCTCACTAGGAGAGAAGGATGGTAGTTGGAATGATGTAACCTCACAGGGCCAGATGACAGCGTTGACACACTCAGAGGAATAGAAGTTTTCCGCCAAAAAGTAATCTATAAAAGCACTTCATCTCCACCGAGAGGAAAGTGGGGCCCAAATAGGCCAAAGAATGTCTGAATAGATCTTGAGAGAGCTCGAGTGAGCTACTTGAAGAGTGTGTAGCTGTGACGAAGAAGAAAACTATCTATGTTAATTTCCTAACTTGGAACTGTGATCCATTTTCTCTGCATTCCATTTTATTGTTACATTTATATTTTATACTTCATTTTGTACATATTGTGTATAGGTATATGACCTACGTTCTTTGATAGTTTCATATAAACATAGTTATTCAATCCCTCTTCTCTTCTCTCTTGCAAGCAACGTGTTATGAATAGCTTAAGTAGGTGATAATTCATGATAAGAAGAGTCGCTTATAAATTTTAACGTGTTAATTGTGCTTTTGTTATTGCTTGGCATCGTAAGTTGCTAACTATCCAAGATGGAAAGTAGCTAGAACCTAATTAGCACACGTGAAGAGGAACTTGGCCTCTACACAAGAGTATTTCTAACATTTGGACTCCAAAAGGAAGGAAAATGTGGACAGTGGATACTGAGAGGTAGCAGTCCTTAATCACGAAATACTATAGAATGCATAAGTGGTCTCTTCTAGATATAACTTATCTAGACATATTTGGTCATATAGATATCTGAAAAGTAGTCATGTGTGACATATATGCCTTCGAGAGAAGCATGCCTTAATCACAAGTATGTCTTAACAAGTTAGATCACATCAAAGTTATCTCTCTACTTATTCGAATGATAACACGTGGACATTCCTTTCTTCATTCCCTTAATACAAGTTAGATGTGTTATTATATCGTTCTCTTCACATCACATTACAGGCTCTTGCTGTGTAATTAGCCAATTCTTACATTTATTATTTAATTCTTTCAATTTTCCTAAATAAAGAGTGGAACCTAGAACTAACGTTTGAAAACAATTTCTTGTGTTCGACTTTAGATCACCTAGATAAACCTACTGTTTCATGTACAAGAATGGACAAGGATGGTTCAACCTCAATTTCATGTGTCACATTAGTAAGAGAGAGACGAAAGACCATTTGGAGTTTTGAAGGTCAATGTTTTCTCGATTGAAGCAAACTATGAGGTAGAGATTAAGCTTCCATGAATCCAACACTTTGAAAACCTCATGATTTAGTTAATATCACATTTTTGTTGTATTTTCATTTTCTTTTATTTGACAAGTTAGGATAACTACCATTAATAGCTTAGTATTAAAGATAGTGGTTGGAAATTAGTTGTTGGAAGATAGTAAGCTTAGTTAATTTTTTATTTTGACTTTTTGGTATTTTCATTAATTAGGATAGAATTTTTACAAGGCTACATAATGCCTTTATCCTTCTATTTGTAAGAACAAGACTTTTGATGAATGTAATTTGAAATCTCATTTTGAGACTTTTCCCTTAATTTGTAATTCTTGTGATAGAAGGCATGCAAGACATTCAACCTAACCTTGATCAAGTTTGATTGTGGAGTGACTCAATTTAGATTTTCAAATCTTACTTCTAGATATTTTATCTAAGAGATAATCTAATCCTTTCTCTTAGTTGATCTAATTAGTATAAGGAGGTGATAGTTTCTTATTTTAAAGGTTCTTGCTACGTTAATAGCTTGGATCTTTCGACTAAGGATTAGGATTGTCTTATCATTTGGTATCAAATCATAGATTGCATCTTTGTGGCTTACTCTAGGATTGATTCTATCTTTCTTTCTTGCAAACTTTTAATTCTAGTTTTTTATTTCATCTTATCATTTTTTTTTTCATCAATTGTTCTCTACAAGAATTTTGGTCTTTGTCGGCGTAGAGAAACGTGGACAGATCTTAAGAAAAATGTGGGTAGAGCTTTTCCCAATGTTTTTTTTTGTGTGGGCACGCTTTGTGGTTGAAACCTCGTTGTCTTTTCCTTTGTCCACGTTGTTGATGTTATTTTAGTATAACTGTCCACGCCAATTAAAATCATAAGAAAATACATTTCTGCCTACAAAAAAAAAGTTGATAGAATGATTGGTTTACCCACGATCATCCTCATGTCGACAAAAATAGAGTTTCTGGCCATGTTTGTTTCGTTGGCAAAAATTGTTTCTACCAACGAAAAGATTTTATCGGCAAAAAGAAAATTTCTCCCCACGTTAAATTCATCTCCAGAGGTATATTTATGCATGTGTCAAATACTTTTTTAGATTTAAATTTGATTGTTGATTACGAATGATTCGCTAGCAGATAATATCTATATCTGTTTTGCCCACGCACAAAACGTGGTGAGGGCTTTCTATCTGTCAACATATTCTAGCAACACAAAAAATGTGGCAAAAATGATTCTAATTTTTTCACATATACTATTAATATTGCATGCTTCTGGATTGATTTTCAAATATATTAATGGATTTACTAGCTATAACAAAATATATCGAACATTGCAACAAAAAATTTAAAAATGAAAATATTTTCACCATTAATATTTTGTCAAAATACGATAAACCATAATTTTTTAGTGTGTCAAGGTACATGAGCTATATTAATTTTTATTTTGGCATACCAATATTAACAAAAAAAATATTAAAAACATAAAAAATGGTTAGCTGAGTCAGACAGTTTTAAAAAATAGTCATTCCTCACTCCTTCAAACTACGTAATCCTAAAAAATATACATTAAAATGAATAAGAACATGTTAAATCTTAACTACTTGTTTCAAATGAATCAAGTATCAAAAGAAATAAAGTAAAATTACATTTGTATCCATAAAGTATAAAAAAAAAATCTTAGCTACCTACAATGTCTTAATTGATTGATTTAAATAAAGTCTTTAACACAAAACTTACCTAACATGATTGATCATAGTTGAAGGTGATTGAAAAAGTCCAAAACTAATTCAATACCACAAAAAGAAGTTCCAAATGTTTTGAATGAGATGATTTGAATGAGATGATGGTATATGCGAAGAAATTCTTAACAACTAATAGAAGAAACTCAACCATAGGAGGTTTTGAACAAGCAAGAAGCTCTGCCAACTCCATTTATAAAGGACGTGAATAGCTAAACAAACAACTCATTCTATCAATATAAATGTTTGAATAGATCATGAACTATAAACAAATATCAACCATGGACAATATTTCATCACATTAATTATCAACCTAACAAAAATAAATAAATTCCAACCATAACAAAACTCATTTTCGATAGATGCCATGAGCTACTTATCATCGTCAAACATTCTTGATTGCTTTATATAGACCTCTTTTATCGAAATTTTTTTTGTGTTGTTTCATTCATATATACTAGTGAGAAAGAGCTTTAACTAAAAAAAAACAACCAACTAGTTTAGATTAAGAGAGAGATTAGTCAGAAAGAAACTGAACACCTCTCTTCATAATTAGATAACCTATATCTGCATGCTCAGTTAAGTAACACAAAACATTATTCATAGTAAATTGAAAGTTAGACATAAGCTACGAATATCACCATACCTCAGCAAACATCTATTTGTTGTTGAAGCTTCCTAGCATAACTTTTCTTGTGAGTAAAATTAAGCATCTCTATTAGTCAATAGTCTGAAAGATATAACTAGTACATCTTTCTTAGATGTCTAAAACTAAAAGCTAGTATTGCAAGAGAAACGTAAAGCATGTCATGTGTTAGAGTGTAGTGACTTTAAAATCAAGCATTAGTAATATTCTTGATGCTTGAACTATAACTATTAGGCATAGGAAAAATGAAATACCTGACAATATCCAAGATCGAAGTTATAAAATGAGTAGGTCAACAAAATATCACGAAAAAGCTTCACATTGGGATTTTCATCCCCACCAAAGAAAGAAAGTGATCACTGTCACACCTCGCCCCAAAGTCACTCCCTGCGACTAAGTGGAGGCATGTCGTCTAGACCCTTAACGCAAACCACATTGCGTGATAAACGTTGCACGCCTAGTAAGCGAAACAACTTCTCTACTGAACTTAAATTCAAAGCTTAAACTCCAAGCTTACTTAACACAATGCAGCAGAAAAACAAACTTAACTTTACCCTTTAACTACTATGCGATAGGCACAAGATAATGCAGTGGAAATGAACACAAACTTCTTTTATTAACTAAGCACTTAGACACCAAGTACAAACAAAACTCAAACTTTCTCCACAAAAAAACTAACATTAAACTTTAAACCTTTTTTGCCTAGCACATCTTTTCCAACACAACACTTAGCTGGCTTGCTTCAACATGTAGCAACTCGCCTTACCCTTTTCTTTACTTGGCCTTAACGCGTGAACACCTGGGAAAGGAAAACTTAAAACGTAAGTAAAAAACTTAAAATGTAAGTCGAAGACTTAGTGAGTGAGAGTTCATAAATACCCTTTTGGAGAATACAATAGAATCACATAAATTAATTTTCGTTTTCATAAACACAGGCTCATAACGCCTCTTTTAACAAGTCATAGAAATCCCACGTTGGCTCTCTTATTCTTTTCCACCCAAGAATATGAATCATCCCCTACGTCAAGACTACTGGGGTTCATTCCTACCAACATCCTGTGTTTAGACTACTGTGATGTTCACTCCATCTACAGCATCCGAGAACATCCCTAATTCATTTCTTGTTGCATCAAACATCCATACGATGCCTACAGACATTATGTGCACACCACATAGTAGCAGCTCACTTGATAAGAATAAGGCCAATGGTTTACTCACATAAAAGCATCACATAGAAATCAATCATTTTCTCTTTTTCAAATAACATATCAACAACATCAATAACATTGATACATATATATACATGACATGTTATGCATAACTATAAACTTAGAAGGAATGCTTTCAAAACATAACTTTCATTTACAAAATCATTCACAAAACATCCTTTACTTGTAAAAGTCACTCACGAAAACACTTGGGTTTTTCCTTCTTAGAGAATCTAGTTCCTTCCTCTTCTCGCCTGGTACTACTAAACAAGTAGCTTGACACTTAGTAGGATTCTCAGAATAATAACTTTTCTGAAGCCTTCAATCCTATTTATAGCAATCTTTCAACCTGGTGAGTCATCTTTACCTTTACATGCCTCAACTTTCTACTCATCAAACCATGCAAGTAATCTTAAGCTTAACACGTAACCAGTTGTCAACTCGGGATTATACATTTCCCTTGAAATGCTAAACTTATCTGCTTGGGATGCTCAACTCTTAACACCTGACTTCTCTTACTCGCGTTACAATAAAACCCCTAACTCCTTACTTAAATGCAAGCTTCTTCTCCACTTCACCAAACTTCAAGCGATCTAGTCCTCAATGCAACCTCCTGCCTCTTCTATACTTGGCCAAAAATAAACCTTCCAACAAAGCTCTTTTTTAACAGAACTTCCTTTTCCAAATCTGGGTTTCACAGTCGGTCTGTCCTCACCTTAGAAAAACATTAAGATAAACTATTTAGAAATGAGAAAAAAAGATCAAATTTATTTAATAACCAACTAAAAATAAGATAAATAAAAAACAACATAACAAATACCAAAGTATAAGATAACAAATAGAAATAAAAAAATAAAAAATAGCAAATACCACCTTAGCTGGTTGGAAATAAAACATAACAAATTAAAAACAAGGCACTAAATCATCTGCACTCAAAGTATAAGATCATAACTCAAAGCAAGAAAAGAGCTGTTATAGCAAATACCAGCAGAGATCAAATCTACCTTCCTTTTATGTGAGAAATTGAATAGACCCATTTTTATTGCTTTTAGAAAAGTAAAAGTTTAAACGCTTGATTTTGAAGTCTGTATGACTTAAAGCTCGAAACTGATTAATTAGAGTCATACTAGGAAACAAACTTTCCAACAAAATAATGTGTAATGAAAACCTGAAAGGGAAGAAGTCTGAGAACTGATAGACCCCCAATATTGTATCAGTACAGTAGAAGGGGTGAAAAGAAATAAAAATAGAATGTGCCCATGTATTAGCACGTGAGAATTAGTAAAGGAAAGAGTAGTTACTTTGTTTAGAATATAAATAGAAAGAGTGTTAGGCGGGAAAGTCAGTTAGATTCTAAGTAAGGAAGATTTCAGTGATTCCTTGAGAGAAGGATAACAGAGAGAGATTTCTATTTTTGTATTCGGGATTTATTCCTATTTTACCATAAATAAAAGAAGTAGATTGTTCATAGCAATTAGGTTTCCATCAAATTGGTATCAGAGCGTAGATCTCGAAAAGGAAAGCGAAGATGGTGCAGACTCGGATTGAGGAGAAGATGGAAATCTTTGACCAAGAGATACAAAGTATTAAGAAGGAAATGAGTAAAATCCCAGCGATAGAAAGAACATTAACCGAAATATCGAAAAACATGTAAATTCAAAACCAGATGATGATGCCAATTATGGAATCAGCGGCTGAGGATCGTTTCATGATGAGTGACAAATTATCGGAATTAACGAAGCAAAATTCCACATCGAAGAATACGATTGAAAGCGAAGGATCTTCAAATCGAGAAGACGAAACAAGAAAACATGAAAAGAAGGCGAACGATGAGAGCAATAGCGATCCAAGCAAGTTTAAAAAAGTGGAGATGCCAATATTCATTGGAGATGATCCTAATTCTTGGCTTTTCCGCGCAGAAATGTATTTTCACATTCATAAACTTACTGAACATGAGAAAATGACTGTATCTACGATCAGTTTTGAGGTACCAGCATTAAACTGGTATCGTTCTCAAGAAGAACAAGAGAAATTTGTAGATTGGGCGAATATGAAAGAAAGATTACTGGTGCGATTTCGGTCTGTGAGGGAGGGATCATTGTATGGAAGGTTTTTGCGAATCCAACAGACCACTACGGTAGAAGAGTACTAAAATTTATTTGATAAATGGGTTGCGCCTTTATTGGATCTAGTTGAGAAAGTGGTAGAAGAGATGTTTATGTCATGGTTGAAGTCGTGGATACAAGCAGAGATGGATTTTTGTGAGCCAAAGGGGTTAGCACAGATGATGCGAATTTCTCAAAAGATGGAAAATAGGGAAGATATACGCAGGGAATCCAAACTACCAGGATATTCCAGAGAGAAGTTGGTGAATTCTTATAATAATTCCAAGGCGAATAATAATGTGAATACAGAAGAAAATAAAGGAGGGGTGAATTGGCCGGTGAGAACTATTACTCTGCAAGGAACGACAAAAGAAGAAGTACGCAAAGAAGGACCAACGAAGCGTTTATCTGACGCTGAGTTTTAATCCAGAAAAGAAAAAGGGCTTTGTTTCTGCTGCAATAAGAAATATTCTCATGATCACAAATGCAAGATAAGGGAGCAGAGGGAATTATGAATGCTTGTTGTGAAAGAAGGTAAGGAATACGAAAAGGAGAGTCAAGTGCTGGTGGAGTTGTCCATTAATTCTGTTGTGGGATTATCCAATCCAGGGACCATGAAAGTAAAAGGAATGATACAAGGGAGGGTGGCCATAGTATTAATTAATTGTGGAGCCACACACAACTTTATTTCAGAAAAGTTGGTGAAGGAACTGTAATTGAATACCAGGGAAACATCGAATTATGGAGTTATTTTGGGCTCGGGCACTGCAGTCAAAGAAAAAGGGATTTGTGAAGGAGTTGAATTAGTATTGGGAGATTGGAAGGTAATAGATGAGTTTTTACCATTGGAGTTGGGAGGGGTAGATGCCATACTTGGGATGCAGTGGTTATATTCCTTGGGAACGACTGAAGTTGATTGGAAAAATTTAGTGTTGACTTTCACACACCAAGGGAAAAAGATAAAAATTCAAGGAGACCCGAGTCTTACCAAGGCCAGAATCAGTCTCAAAATGGTGATGAAAACACTGGGAGAGGAAGATCAAGGCTACTTAGTATAGTGTAAAGCCTTAGAACGAAGTGAATTTTTAGAAGAGGAGGATGCGTGGGGGGATGAATTGATGACAGAAGAATCAGTAGCTGTGGTTCTTAATAGTTTCGAAGATGTTTTTGAGTGGCCAGAGACTTTACCACCCAAAAGGTCAATTGAACATCATATTCACCTAAAAAAGGGAGTAGATCCGATGAACGTGAGACCGTATCGCTATGCACATCAGCAGAAAACAGAGATGGAAAAACTGGTAGCAGAAATGTTGTCTTCGAGGGTAATTCGGCCTAGTACAAGCCCATACTCAAGCCCCATATTGTTGGTAAGAAAGAAAGATGGAAGCTAGCAGTTTTGTGTGGATTACCGCACTTTGAATAATGTAACGGTATCGGATAAGTTCCCTATACCAGTAATTGAAGAATTGTTTGATGAGTTGAATGGAGCTACCATATTTTCAAAGATTGATTTAAAGGCTGGCTATCATCAAATTCAAATGAACACGGAAGATGTGGAGAAGACGGCATTTAGAACCCATAAGGGTCATTATGAATTTTTGGTAATGCCTTTCGGGTTAACTAATCTCCAACAACTTTTCAATCCTCGATGAATTCTGTCTTTAAACCTTATCTCAGAAAGTTTGTTTTAGTATTTTTTGATGATATATTGATATACAGTAGAGATTTAGCAAACCATTTGAATCACTTGAAGGCCGTTCTAGAGATTTTGAGAAAGAATGATGTATGCAAATAAAAAGAAGTGTAGTTTTGCTCAATCTAGAGTGGACTATTTGGGACACATTATTTCTGGAAAAGGAGTTGAGGTTGATCCAGAAAAAATCAGGGCTATTAAAGAATGGCCTATTCCAAGAAACGTGAAGGATGTAAGGGGTTTTCTGGGCTTGACCGGTTACTATCAGAAGTTTGTACAGCATTACAGCACAATTGCAGCACCATTAACACAATTATTGAAGATAGGAGGGTTTAAAGGGACAGAAGAAACTTATGTGGCATTTACTAAATTACAACAAGCGATAATGACACTTCCAATACTAGCATTGCAAGACTTTAGTATCCCATTTGAGATTGAAACTGATGCATCGGGGTAAGGTTTGAGGGCAGTATTGGTACAGAATAAGCGACCTATTGCTTATTACAGTCATACTTTGGCAATTAGAGATAGGGCCAAGCCAGTTTATGGGAGAGAGCTGATGGTTGTGGTGATGGCAGTGCAAAGGTTGCGTCCATATTTGTTGGGAAAAAAGTTTCTAGTAAAAACAGATCAAAGGTCACTCAAATTTTTGCTGGAACAAAGAGTAATACAGCCACAGTACCAAAAATGGATATCTAAACTATTGGGGTATTCATTTGAAGTGTTATATAGATCGGGTCTTGAGAATAAGGCAGTCGATGCTTTATCCAGAGTATCACCAATAATTCATTTGAACCAGCTGACTGCTCCAACTATAATTGATATGGGTGTGATAAAAGATGAAGTAATATGTGATGAGAAGTTAAAAGAAGATAAGAGAAGAGCTGGAGGAGAAAGCAGGAAGCCTAGAAAGCAAATTTTCATTGAAACAGGGAATGCTGATGTATAAAAATTGGTTGGTATTATCAAAAAATTCCAGTTTGATTCCTTCAATTTTGCATACATACCATGATTCGGTATTTGGAGTACATTCTGGTTTTCTGCGTACTTATAAAAGACTGGCTGGAGAATTGTATTGGGAGGGAATGAAATTAGATATCAAGAAATATTGCAAGGAGTGTATTACATGCCAACGAAATAAGACTTTAGCCTTATCTCCAGCTGGGTTGCTGACACCTTTAGAGGTTCCTGGAAGAGTTTGGGAGGATGTATCCATGGATTTCATTGAAGGGCTTCCAAAGGCTAACGGTGTGGAAGTCATATTTGTGGTGGTTGACAGGTTTAGTAAGTATGGGCACTTCTTACCGCTCAAATTTCCTTATACAGCCAGAACCGTGTCTGAAGTTTTTGTTAAAGAAGTAGTACGACTTCATGGATTTCCTAAATCCATAGTTTCGGATAGAGATAAGGTGTTTCTAAGCCATTTCTGGAGGGAGATGTTCAGGCTGACAGATACACGATTAAATTATAGTACCGCGTACCATCCACAATCTGATGGGCAAACTGAAGTGGTGAATCGAGGAGTAGAGAGTTACTTACGTTGTTTTTGTGGAGAGAAGCCGAAGGAATGGGTGAGATGGTTGCATTGGGTGGAATATTGGTATAATACCACATACCAACGTTCATTGGGAATTACTCCTTTACAAGCCGTTTATGGTAGAACACCTCCTTCTTTGATTTATTATGGGGATCGTGATACTCCGAACTCTACACTGGATGAGCAACTGAAGGAGAGAGATATAGTTCATGAAGCTTTGAAAGAACATTTGAAAACAGCGCAAGACAAGATGAAGAAATACGCTGATCTAAAAAGGAGAGATGTGCAATATCATATTGGAGATATGGTTTTGCTGAAAGTGAGACCTTATCGGCAAGTAACTTTGAGGAAAAAGAGAAATGAAAAACTATCACCTAATTTTTACGGACTGTATAGAATACTTGAAAAGATTGGGCAGGTAGCTTATAAACTTGAATTGCCAGATAGTGCAGCTATACACCCTGTTTTTCATGTATCGCAACTGAAGAAAGTCATTGGATCACATAAAGAAAACAAGGATGACATTCTCATCTTGACAGAAAATTATGAATTGAAGGCTGTGCCGGAGGAAGTATATGGGTATTTGAAAAATAAGGCTAGAAGCTGGGATGTGCTGATGAGCTGGAAGGGGTTACCAAGATATGAAGCTACATGGGAGCTGTACGAGAATATGCAGAGTCATTTTCCAAATTTTCAACTTGAGGACAAGGTGAATTTGGAGAAGGAGAGTAATGATAGACCTCCAATATTGTATCAGTAAAGTAGAAGGGGTAAAAAGAAATAAAAATAGAATGTGCCCATGTATTAGCACGTGAGAATTAGTAAAGGAAAGAGTAGTTACTTTGTTTAGAATATAAATAGAAAGAGTGTTAGGCGGGAAAGTCAGTTAGATTCTAAGTAAGGAAGATTTCTGTGATTCCTTGAGAGAAGGATAGCAGAGAGAGATTTCTATTTCTTTATTCTGGATTTATTCCTATTTTACCATAAATAAAAGAAGTAGATTGTTCATACCAATTAGGTTTCTATCAAGAACCAATAAGAAAGAGATTATGAAAATACAAATCAGTTCATAAATAACAAAAGAAGGAATAATTACCAAAATAAAGAGAACTCCAGAAGGGAATTAGGAAACACACTAAATCAATTGATATGTATTGACTCAAAACCTTAAAATTTCAACCATTTCTTGACTAAATATAATCTTGGTGGCATTCAACTAAGGGACAATACACATTTTCTCCTTTAAAAACTGAACAGAAAGAACAAAATGGTTACTAAATAGGGTCTCGAGGTTTCTTGTTCTTAGTTGGTTTCTAGTTGAAAAGGGGTGTAGAGCATTTCTTATATGATGATGTTATAGTGCCCTTGGCTAACTTTTCAAAGATCAACTAAAAGTTAAGTTTCAAAAGAAAGGGGAAAATGAATAATTTGAAGCATAACTGAGACAGTTAAGAAGAATGTAAAGCACACAAACATGATAGAAATATTTGTATAACATATAACCTTTTCAATTGGTGGAACTGTATCAGTTGAAACTTTGCTTGAGGCCCCACCAGGAACACTAATACAATTTTTGAAACTAGCTTCTTGAACTGAAAGTTTATCCATTTCACCTTCAACCTTCAACAGTATAAATTTAATTTTATAAATCTTTTAAACAACCAATTATTTAAAATTTAGTATTTCGTAGATAAATTCAAAAACTTGGAAAATTTTAGAAAATTTGATAGAAACTTATTTGTATTTAAATTTGAATTTCTAATAGACATGTGTGGGATTTGATTAGAATATTAAACTTGGAAAGGGATATTGAACTTAGGTAATTGAAAATTGAACATAAGAGTTTTACTTTTAATAACAATCAAACTAAAATCCAAAAAGTTTCGATGAGCTCCACCCCATAAAATGGAGAATGCAAAACATCATTCATATAAAAAGAAGAGGAAAAAAAGGTTCAACCATCCTATCTAAGGAATTGCAGTAAGTTTCTTTTACCATTCCCTGCTACCATTTCTCTATATCCTCATTTTCTCAACCAACTACAACCTACTAAATTTTCAAACTCATAACACAACCACCATATTTTAAAACTGTACTAAATTTTCATTTTCAATTTACTGTATTTTCAATCTCAAAACATATATACCACAACCAAATCTAGTATACATTAAAAAAAAATAAACTAAAGTTAAACTTACTTGGAGTGGGCAACGGCGAACGGGGCAATGAGCAAAGAGGGAGGTGGCTTACGATGAGTAAGCGAGGGAGAGGGCAATCTTCAACAAGGAGTGGGCGAGCTTCTGCGATTAGGTGGCAAGAATCGTCCAGCTGCGATTCTTCGGCGAGGAACGTCCAACTACGATTCGGAATCATGGAGCGTCCGACTGCGAGTAGAGAGGGAGAATAATTGCCTGTGGCGAGCAGCGTCCATTTGCTTGGGGGGAGGTTTTGCGTGAAAAGAAATTAGGAAATTGTAAAAAAAAAATAGGCTAAAAATAGGATAGTAAATAAAATTTAGGATTGATTTTTAAAAAGTAGAGATTTAGGACAAATTTGAAGTGAAATGTCGAAAATACCCTTATTCAATTTTTCTCCATTTTCTTCTCTTCAACCTAAAAACAAAACAAACCATTAAAAAAAAAGTAAACCCGTTCTTCTCAACTTCCCGCTTCCACACTTCTTCACTTAAACTTCGACTTCAATTTCGGTGGCCTCCAGTGAATGCCTCTTTGGTTTATTTCTTCTCCACGGCTCTCTCTTTTTTGTTTCGACTTCAACTTCGATGATCGCTTCTCCACTCCTTTTCGATTTCAGCTTTGTTTTCACCAGACTTCTCCATTTCTTCTCCACTCCTCTATGTTTTCAGTGGCATATTCACCCTCTTTGAAGTCAAGTGAGTAATAAAATATGAGTTACATTTTAGATATACCATTTTTTTTATAAATCATTGCTGTTGTAGTTGTCTGTTGAGACACATTTTATATATACCATTAAAAATTTGTAGAGAAGAAATGCATATGTTCTACAGAAAAACACACATATATGATTAGAATGAGAATATAGTGATGTAGTTCCAATAAAATGCAGTCTTTGTTGCCCCTTATATAACCAAGCAGCTCCCCATATTAATTAGTCCTATGTCGAACCAGTTTATTTAGGATTTATTTGTTAGAGAGAATTTGAAAACAAATGATTCAATGAGTTTTGTTCTTAAACCTAAACATAAGAAGTGTAGGCTTTCCTCCTACTATTAATCATTTTAGTAAAGATGTTACAATATATGTTTAGGAGTGCAAGCAATTTGATTTAGTAAGCCTCTTATGAACTTGTGTTTTATCTCGTACGTATCTCACACCAATCAAAATTTCAGTAAGAGTTTCAAAATGAGATTGCTATCCTTGCTAAACCATTTAGAATGGTCCTATGCATGTTTAGTAAGTAGTTCATTAAGGTAGTAATGTCTTATGAATTATCCTATGAATCTTTAGTAACTTTGTTTGGAAGTAGTGTTTTATCTCACATGTATCTCGCACCAACCAAAAGTTTAATAGGAGTTTCAAAATGAGATTGTTACCCTTCCTAAACCGTTTAGAATGGTCTCATGCATCTTTAGCAAGCTTATTAGGAAGTAATGTTTTATCTCACACCTATCTCGCACTAACCAAAATTCAGTATGAGTTTCAAAGTGAGATTGCTACCCTTTAAAAACCATTTAGAATGATCCTATGCATGTTTAGCAAGTAGTTTATTTAGGCAATAATGTTTTATGAAATGTTCCATGCATCTTTAGCAAGTTTATTAGGAAGTAGCCTTTTATCTCACACGTATCTCGCACCAATCAAAATTAAAGTAGGAGTTTCAAAATGAGATTGATACCCTTCCTAAACTGTTTAGAATTGTCCTATGCATGCTTAGCAAGTAGTTTATTTAGGCAGTAATGTTTTATGAAATGTCTCATGCATCTTTAGAAACTTTGTTTGGAAGTAGTGTTTTATCTCGCACGTGTCTCGCACCAACCAAAAGTTTAGTAGGAGTTTCAAAGTGAGATTGCCACCCTTCCTAAGCTGTTTAGAATTGTCCTATGCATGTTCTTTAAGTAGTTTATTTAGGCAGTAATGTTTTATGAATTGTCCCATACATCTTTAGCAAGTTTATTATATTTTTTTTTATTTCTTTTCTGTTTAGGCTTCAGTATGACTTTGACATCAACTGGCGAACCCATGTACAAGATTGATCCTTCTCATCATTTTCATGCTATAGTAAGCTCTTTATCACATTTAGAAAATACTACACGTAATATTAAGGCTAAATTGAAACTGGATCAATTAACCTTATTTAGGAATACAAAGTTTGGCCACTTTTTGGTTATTAATATCGTCTTTAATGAGCCACTCATCCACTACTTATTGTTAAGGAAGGTGGAAGATGAAGGGAAGGATCATATAAGTCTCATGCTAGGGGGAGTTGTGTGTACTTTTGGCAGGAGAGAGTTTAACATCATGATGGGTTTATGGAGTTCTCCAATAGAGTCTACTCAATTGGTTGAGAATAGTAGATTGTTGGACAAGTTCTTTAAAGAAAAAAAGTTTGTTTTGTAAGTGACTTAGAGGAGACATTTATGGAATACGAGGGGGGTGACGATGACATAGTTAAATTAGCTTTAGTGTACTTTATAGAGCTGTCATTGTTAGGAAAAGATAGGCAGACCAAAGTGGACCGAACTTTATTTAGGATTGCAGATGATTGGAACTAATTTAACAGTTATGATTGGGGAGGGTTGATTTTTGGATGCACGCTTCGTGCCTTAAAACGAGCCTTGGATATGCAACATGTCAAGGGAAAGAAGAAGTCAACTAAGACTAAATATACTATCATGGGATTTCCACATGCGTTATAGGTATGTTACTTCCTACTTCAAACTTATGCACACATTTATAAATACATATATCTCATGACACTTGCTAAACTTGTGTTTGTCGAATATGGAATAGGTTTGGGCATATGAGTCTATACCAACCATCACTGGATGTGGTGTACATAAAGTAAACAGTGATGTTATACCACAAATGCTAAGGTGGGTGTGCGAACTATCTCCGAAGTCTCACGTCCTACAGAGCCAGGTGTTTGACTCGCCAATAGTAAGTAGCAACCAATAGTAACTAACTTAACAAATGCATGACTTTGTTCCTTTTTGTTTGGCCTAACTACATTTTCTTTTCCACTTTGTAGTTCATAATTAAGGTGGTAATTGAGATGATGCCTGAAGAGGAGCATTTAAGAATATCTTCAGACAAACTTTTTGAAAAACCTCATCCATCTAACATCGTTCCTGGAAAGAATATTGGTTTAAAATGTGTAAGAGAAGTTAGGAATGATGAAGATGACTGCAAAAAGAGTAACAAAAAGAAGAGAAAGTCTAAGATCAAAGAGGTTGTTTGAAAACTCCAAGATCGAGTAGCGGTTCTTGAGAATGAACGTGCAAGCCTAAAATCAAATGTTGAAGAATTGAATGCCATGATGTCGACTATATTGAAACACATTGAACTTCAAAGAAAGGTTAGGAAGTAAAGTTGTTGTTTGACATTTCCAAAGTTATCCTTACTAATGCATTTTGACATTTCCACGAGGTTTGAAGGTCATAATGCCAAGATCAAAGATGTTGACACACCCGATACCCCTTCTTGGTTGAGGATGCCAAAGGAGGATGACACAAGTAATGGGGTGAAACACGTTGAACTTCAAAAAAAGGTTACGAATCAAAGTTGTGTAATTGGGTGAAAATTAAAATTATACTTACTAATACATTTTGACATTGTGAAGTCTTGATGTTTAGTTTATATCATTATCCTTACTAATGCATTTTGACCTTCCATAGGGTGTTGAAAGAGACCACGAAGATGACATTTTTGATGTGTTGGAGAAGAAGGTTTATATTGGTTTGGAGAAACCGGAGTCAAAAGACGTCGTTGATGATGAGGTTGAAATTGAGAAAGCTAGAAAAAAAATTATTACCCATTTTGATTTAGACGTCACAAAAATAGAACCTTTTTTTATTAAACGACCACACGTTCCACTTGGACGTAGGAAACGTGCAAGTGTTTACTTGTCAACCCCCTTCACAACTCTAATCAAACGTTCTATGAAATCAACCACTACCTCTCAATCTCAAACATCCGTTTATGATTCTATGCACAAAATACCTGACATTGATTTAGATCGGCTCAGAGTTTGGATTACAGACAAGCGTACGAGAGATGAGGTACGTGAACTTTTCATGGGAAAAATCAAAAAAATTTTTTAGAGACTTGTTCATGTGTCGTTGATGGTTGGTGGATGAGGTAAGGGCTTTTCTTATTATTTTTGTTATTATAATGTTTTCTTTACATGTTTAGAGTTAATCTACATTCAATGTTTTATTTTATTTCTATTAGCATTTGAATGCACTATTTCTTCTAATTCGCTTCAAGATTAAGACAGCCTCGATACCTTATGCTCAAAACTTCACAACTGTAGACACACTTTTCATGGTTTGTATTCGCAACCATACTTTATGTTACGAATTTGCTTTTGATATTTGTCTTCTTGTCTTATTGTATTTCGATCTGCCACAAATACATATACATATGTTTTTTTTTGCAGCGTCTTTTAGTTGCGAAGTGGTCCGAATACCAAAAATGTATTAAAGAGAACCGACCATTTGAATGGAAGAAGGAGTATCAGTTGGTTGACGATGTTGTCAGATCAAAACAAGACTTTCAAGATCCTTAGGCAAGTGTTGATTACATTTACACTCCATTCAATATCCATGCAAATCATTGGGTTCTACTATGTTTGGACTTGGTAAGTTGTCAAGTCAAGGTATGGGATTTTCTTTCGTCGCTTATGAGTGTCGAAGAGATGATAAGCATATTAATGTCGATTCGAGAGTTGGTGCCAAGTTTGTTAGATATTACTGGATTCTTTGCTAGGAGAGGTGGATCATCGACACACAAGGAACCTTGGCCACTTGTCATTGTTGACTCCATTCCATTGCAACGCAACAACAGTGGTTGTGGTGTATTTACCATTAAGTATTTCGAATACGTAGCTTCTGGCTTAGATGTATCTACATTATGTCAAGAAAACATGTCATACTTTAGAAAACAATTGACATTTCAATTATGGACCAACACTCCTATGTCCTACTTTAGAAAACAATTGGCATTTTAATTATGGACCAACACTCCTATGTATTGACTTTTAGCTGCAAAATTTGAAGGAGTTGTATATCATGTATGTTGAAAACTATGTACATAAATCGATAGAGTTAATGAACACCATGGAATGAGGACCATTGTTATTTTTCAGTCTGAAATTGTTATTTTATTCTATTGAAAAAATTTTCAAGTGTGCAGTATGTACAATCCCATAAAACATCATTTGAGATGTGGTTATCTTGCATTTTGATAATATGAAGACTACAAATGTTATTTGTTTTTTTTTCACAATTATTGTTGTAGATTCTGTAAGTTTTGAACAAATGTTTGCAGCAGCATCAAGTACTCTATTAGCAAGTCTTTGAATGAGAATATTTGTTTTCTTAGTTGAACGTCTTGCTTTGCATTTGGATATTAGATGTTTAATATTGTTATGCACCAGCTTTTAACTTTGCAACTTCAGGCAAAATGAATAACATAACATTTAATTATATGGAAAATTAGAATTCCATCCATTTGATATGAATGATTCTTTGATAATTATAAAGGTTCATTTTGTAGCTTTCTAAATTGTAATGTTTTTGTTGGGTTGTTAGACCTTCTTGTGATAAAGGATGTAGATTGGTGAATGAATTATTTGGTCAAGATTTTGTGGATTGGATGGTTAAAACATACATAATTAAGATTAAAATCTTAACATCATCTACTTAAAGAAACCATGAAGAATGAACTATTTTTTTAGTAACCATGAAGAATGAACCCTTAAACCTTCGGTTTTTAAGGGAAAAAAAAGAGCTTATGTGATACAGTTGCAGCACCCATACCTCTATTTTCCTTTCACAAATTGAATAGAGGCTTAAAAGAGCACTAAAGCAAAACACTGTATAAAATGGTTGTTACAAGCAAATTAATACAAACATCGTGACAAAAATTTCACAAGTGAATATTTTATAAAATGTTCACTTTGATTTTTATAACCAAACTCAAAAGGTAGTAATAAAAAACAAATATCCTGAGAAGAAAAAAAAATACAAAGTAGAATAAATAAAAAGAAAAGAAAAGTTTTCAAGTTGCATAAAGAAAGTCTTCAAGTTAGCTTTGTCAGATAGATGACTTTAATGATCTTGCAAACAACTCAGAAAACTTTTTTACGATCATCTTCCACCTGGATTAAAACAAAAAACTTTCCTTACATACAATTTAATTATGGTTTACAAAAGCAAAGGCAAAAGATAAAAATAAATGAAAGTCTACACAAGGCATGTCATGTTATCGTACACAGAAATTTGACCAGTGAAAAAAAAAGGCAAGAGAGACGTAACGTGGGAATTACTGCTGATAGTGGAGGAAGAGAACAACAACCAATTGGGCAGTGGATTGACCCTAATTCTTTATCATAAATCAAGCTAGAGAGAAAGACATCACAGTGGAGAGGAAAGACATCCAAGTGATAACTAGAGTGGTCTTAAGTTCCTAATTGAGAATGAACTAGTCGAGTAGAGGTGAGATTTAACTAATGAAAAAAAATCCTTTTCGAGAAGCCTCTCAGTAAACAAATATAAGGAAAGTTTTGGTTCTTAAAGAGAATAGATTCATCTGTTGGAGAATAAACTTCTTAAGTAAGTTGAAACCAAAGAGAGAGATATTGACATTCAGTTTGATAGCCCATTCTCCATGTCAAAATCCTAAAATCATTTTCACTAAAACTACAATTTCTAAAATCATTCCCAGCCCATTCTTTGTATTGTTTATCTATGTTGTTCTTTATGGTATACAATATATATTGATAGAATAAATTCAAAGAAAATTTCTATACAAGGAAAGCTCTAAATTTCTTCCCTAGCCCTAGTAATCCTAAAAGTCACTGAAAATTGATTGATTGGTCTACCCATTATCAGTTTCCTACGTGCTATTTATCCAACCTTGCTGAGCATTAGATAAAACTATATTACACGTCTCAATCTTAAAAGGAAAGAAAATTTTAAAAAAAAGAAAAAAAAGAATTATTGATGTAAATGAAAGCTGAGGAAACAACCATCTCAAGGGAAAAGAGATACCGTGAATATAAAATTGTACCCCATTTCAAGAACAATTCTTAGAAAATCAATCCTCCTCCACATTATCTTCAAGTAGTCAGGTGACATAACATATGCCTCAGAACAAAATAAACTCCTTTAGTAACAAGAGAATGCAGTGGACATGAATATCCAAGTAACGCATAAATGCCTTTTTGTCCAATACAATAATAACCAAATCATCTAACAGTTGGTGAGTTTGATTTTCAATTCTAAAGTTCTGTAGAAAGAGATCAATGACCGCATTTGGAGATGCTCATGCTTCATTTAAAGTAGTCAAAATAACAGTTTTGTCTTCTGTTGCACCATCCTTTACCTTGTCCAGTCCATACTCATCAGCCTCCTATAATCACAATTCACAGCCAGAAGAGGCAAAAATTTAAGGCAAGTAACATAATAAATATAAGCATAAAATAAAAATTCAATCCAAATAAGTTCAGCACCTAAGCATAAGAGATGTTAAGCAAGTTGTAATTAAATAAGAAACATAAGAAATACAGAGAAGTCTTGCTACAATCACACGCATTGTACTTAAATAAGAAACATAATAAGTAAATAAATCATGCAACTCTCTCAAAAGAAATCTTCCAAGATAACGATATCAGAGAACCTAAATACAAAATAAAATATTCTGACCAAATGAATTCTACAACTCATGAACCAACAACTGAGAATTGTCCCTCCTAATGCCATTTTAACTATCCCTAACAAACCCAAAGGAAATCAAAATAAGCAGAATGAGGCAAAGAATTGAAATATAGTATGTGCTCACATATGAAAAACAGAGATTGATGAGAAATTACCAAGGCAAGTATAAAACTAATACTACATACCTAGATAGGGACTAATCTTGTATGTTCAACTTCTCGATGTATGAAATTGGATTGGTATATGTTAATCTATTGTGACCTATTTCTTTACAACGACTACACTTATGCAATTTCAGTGCTTCACCGATACTTGGAATCCTCTTTTTCTTCGACCGACCAACTCTTTTGACTACTTTCAGAGGTAAGACAGTCATATGTACATATTCCTTACTTGTTTTCCAATCTGACTGATTCCCAACTGGGTAGATGGCCTTTGTATATGTTGCCAACAAACATTCATTAGTGTAATAGTGAGCACATAAAATATAAACATTTATATTGAGATCACGTGCTACAGCAATGGCATGTGCGCATGGTAGTTGCTCAGCTTGAAACTTCTTACAAGTACACTCTTGAGTATTAAGATTTAAGACCTCCTCTTTATCTAAATCTTTAACATAGAATTGGTAACAGTCAATTGGGTTGACTTTCATTGTCAAAGCTCGTTCTTGTTTCTTTTGTAGAACTAACTCTGCCC
>JBBPDI010038602.1:0-21475 GCA_037974545.1 Cucumis variabilis
TAATGACTTATGTAAATTGCTTTCTCTTAAGTTTATAATTTTGCAACAAAAGCTACATGTTTTGGTCTTTTACTTTGAATCTTGACTCCATTGTATTACATAAAAGGCCCATAATAACTTGTACTTCTACATGTTATCAGCTGCTCGAAAGAGTAAACACTTGAATCTCACTAAACATGTGGTGAAAGGAGTGTAGAAATACAATCTTGTCACCTCTTTAATATACATAACAAAAATGTGAGTGTGTATGACAATAAGGCACTAAAACATTGCTCACACCAATATATGATGAATTATAGAAAATGTGACTAAATTGATTAGAAATAAATCATATGGTAATTTCAAGTTTTTGCATCCCAAAAGGTGAGCAAGTATCACAAAGGCTCTCAAAGGATGCTCGTCCTAATTATGAAATTAATAGATGACTTGTATTGCCTCAATTAACTATTTAACCTTGTAACATATCCGAATAAATAGACATTCCTTCATTCATCTCGCCTAGAAAAACTAAGTTCACATCATGCATAATTATCACATTCATGTCCATCTTAATTCCTCTGCGTGTAGTTGATAACTTGTAGAAATATAAATTATTGTAGACTTTTATGTAAAATAATGAGGTCTAAATGCATAGGAATAGAAGGAAACAAAGGAAAAAGTAGGCAATTTCGCTAACTTGTGAATAACATAGAGTGAAAAAGCTTTATCCCTATTTTACCGAGTTTTAGTGATTAAACTGCATGTTTTCTAGGCAAAAGAAGTGAAGTTCAAAAATTCAAGGATTAGGCGAGAAGAAGCGTTCGACCAAGGCATTCTGCAAAGAAACTAGGCGTTTAGATGCACTAGCAAACAAAATTGGTTGACATGAAAGTTTAAAAAGTACAAGAGGTTAGTTTGGTAAGCGCCACTACAGCTTTTCAGAGCATTAAATGACACGTGACCTCTTGTCAACATCAATTCTTGCCTATAAATAGAGCATTTCACTTCAGAACTCGGTGTGCATAATTTTGGTTAAAGAGCAAGCTCAAACATTGTTCATCCTCTATTTTTCTAAGTTTCTAGATGAAAGCATACAACAAAAAGAGAGAGAGAGAGTTCTTCCCCTCCATTTCCCCCTTAGTACTGGGAAAATATCAGAGTCAAGGAGGATGAGAAATCATACTCTAAGGCATAGTCCATTCTTCTTCCATTCATTTTCCTTTTATATTGTACTATATTGTATTATGTACCTAATGGCTAAAAGGCCTAAAGTTATGTTAATCAATACATTGCATTTTACTTTTCATTCACCCATATTCTTGTTTTTTCTTTGCTTTGTTATGTTTAATTAGCTTGAGTTGACAAAATGTATTTCGAAAATTAGAGGGTCATGCTATTTGTACTTTAAGTTTTGCTGAGTTAAGTGTGAATGGAAAAGAAAACAAGGGTACCATTTAAGAAGTCACAATGGAAAGCAACTAAGAAGTTGCAGCTCATCCACTCTAACTTATGTGGACCTCTACCAACTCCCTCACTAAATGGTAGCAAGTATTTTATTATCTTTATTGATGATTATACTAGAATGTGTTGGTATATTTCATTGAAGCACAAGTCTAAAGTACCTGAAGTGTTTTTGAAGTTTAAAAGTTGGATCGAGAATCAAAGTGACTGTAAGGTTCAAGTGGTGAGAACAAATAATGGAATTGAATATATATCGCAAAAGTTCAATTCCATCTATAAGGAGTGGGACCTATAGTTATTGTTTCACCTTTGGCTCAAGATGTTTCTCATGGTGTTAAAAAAAAAAAGATATAGTGGCTCAGTCAACAGTAGAAGTCGAGTTCATTATAGCAATGACAACAATCAACCAAGCTGTTTGGTTAAAGAAATTGATGCATGACTTGTATCTAAAGTAGGAAGAGAGTGTGAAGGTGTTTGTGGATAATCAAGCCACTCTAGCCATTTCATGGAAATAAGTTTTTCATAGAAGGACCAAACATTTTAAGATCAAGTATTACGTTCTAAGAGAGATGGAAAAGGAAGGAGAAGTAATGCAACTGGTGCATTCTAGCTTAGAAGAGTAAGTAACAGATATCTTCACTAAATTTTTTTGTGTAGGTCATTTTCAAGCTCTTAGAAGCAAGTTAGGTGTTTGCAGCATTTGAGTTACGAGGAGAATGTAGTAACTCAAAAATTGCAAATTAGTTTTGAGTTGGTCTAGTCAATTCCTAGGTTCTAGGACATAGTTAAGGTTATTATTAGTTGTAGTCAAGTCTAATTTCCTATTCTTAAGGAGCTAGTGGGATTAGTTGCTAGCATTGTGTAATCTATTTTTAGACTTAAGACGTGTATTTATTTTGAGCATTTTTTAATGAATAAAATAATTCCCATTTTCTCATTTTTCTTTATAAGCTTAAATATTCAACGTTTTGCAATCAATGGCGTTAATGCAAGTTAATGGTGTTGAAAGCTCTGTTCAACAGGTGCAATAGGTTGGTGATAATGTGTAAACATACCCGTTATTAGAACCTCTTAGAATAACGAGGTTCAAATGCATAAGAAGATGATTAGAATGCGTAACTTATGTTTTAAATACATAAGTATTTAGAAATACACATTACATAAGCATTATGCCTATTTTACGTGCTCTTCATGTTTAAATGTAGGAAGAATAGAAAGGAAGAAACTAGTGAAGCAAAGGAGACATCTCGCTCAAGAACTTAGAGATGGGAACTCATTTGGTGATTAACATCACCAGACGAGGAACCACGTTATCACTCGAGAAAGGTTCACTAGAGGACAAAGAGTGGGAGTTGGAGATGACGTGACTTGCAACAGACACCTTTTTGGTGGGCGGCGCTGACATGCTCAGAAGAATAAAAGTTTCCTGCCCCAAAGTTGCCTATATAAAGCCTCCTCCTTCATCAAGGAACAAACGCCTGTATGGGCGAAAGGTCCAGATAAACCAAAAAGGAGGCCTGCATGGGCCAAAACCTAAAGAGTTGGTGGCAAGGATTAACCTCACCACCATATGTACAGTACTCCTTCATCTTCTCTGATCAGATTGTAACACGAATGCTTATAGTTCGAGAGGTTAAGAGTCCATCCCCCACTCCCCCTAACTTGTATATCATTTTCTTCCTCTTTCCATTTTACTATTTCTTTACATTGTATTGAGTCATATTGTATAATGGCTAAAGGCCTTCATTCTTTAATGTAATGTATCTTTAATACATTTTTCAATCCATCTATGCCTCTACTGCTCATCTGCAGTTTAGGTTTATGATTTGTTCATGATAAGTAATATTTATTTATATCACTTACTGTGTTAGTTGAGCCACATTCTACACTTGGCCAGTGTATGTCGACAACTACCCTAAAGGGTTAATAGAAAGGACGTGGCTAACACACGTAAGGATGAGTTTTCTGAACCTTGGAAGAGGACTTCTTTCATTTGTATCTCAAAAGGCGAACAAGTGTAGGCTGTAGACATCGAGAGGTTGTTGTCCTTAAACGTAAAGCACTCTAAGTATAATAAATAAGTATTACTAGATATAATCCATTTAGCCAATCTTAGTCATTTGAATTCTGAAAGGCAACAAAGTGTGTCGTTTGATAACTTTGAGAAGAGCACCCTTAATCATAATATAGCTTAGTGAGTTATATCGTATTGATATGGCCATATAGCTTATTCGCTTGAAGCATGAGACCTTCCTTCACTGCCTTTCTTACGCAAGTTAGTTTGCTCAATCTTCCATCTTGCTATAATTTATTCTCCTATGCATGAGTCTCTAGGTGTAAGTAAGTAGCTTTAGTTCTTTTTATATACATTCTTTTAACTCAATTGTCATAATGCCTAAACGATCAGTAGACCTTAGAACTAATGTCTTGAAATAATTCTCAGTGTTCGATCCTGGATCATCCAAGTAAACTTGTTGTTTGCTTGCACTTGGGCGAGCAGTAGGAAAACTTGTACTCGACAAGGACTTAGCTATTACGCGATATTGAGGTACATAGTGAGCGTTTCGTATGCTATGATCATGACCTATTGCATAAAATTAAGCACACAATACAGAAAGATATAGTGAGCATCTTACTTGCAATGAACCTGCTTTGTAATGTATTGTAATTGTACTATGGAAATGCAAAACTAATAAGTCCATGCACACAACTAAGTCAGTTGGCAAATTGGGATGCATAGGGTGCGGAGGCCTTCACAACACTGAAGCATTTCCAATGAACACAGAGACGTTCGCTTTCATTAAACACAATCCCTATTCCAACACCTACAATGAAGGGTGGAGAGATCATCTTAATTTTAGTTGGGGAGCTAAGAGCAAAATGCTTAACAACGACCAAATGGCTAAGGTAATTACAAAGATAAAGCACCTAGCTATTGTCAACGATAATATAATGAAAGGCCACAGCAACAAAGCCAATGCCACCATCATCATAATAATCCCAATCTTTCTTCTTTCTCTTCGACTTCACAATCTATGGAGTCCTTTCTTCGTTATTATATGCACAGGAATGATGCAATTCTACAAAGCCAAGCCTCATCAATTAAGAATCTACTGCAGTTGGGACAATTAGCATACTATTTCTCCTAAATACCAAAGGGATCCCTCCCAAGTGACACCAAAACACCCAATTAGGCAGAGGGATCTAGAAAAGAAAAGTCTCAAGTTGTGATACTAAGAAACAGAAGGAATTTAACTATCTGTAAACCTGATTCTGAACGTAGAAACTCCACTTTTACCTCTACTATCGAGATCGACAACTCAAATAATGTTTCTCAACCCTTTAATTTCTTTTTAACTGATCAAAATTCTACCTTGCAAAATAAGAACGTGATAATTAAGGAAATGGAGAGCACCAAGCGAGAAGAACCACAAGGCGAGGCGTCTAATCAAGCGACAAGCACCAAACCTTATCACCTCCTCCATTTTGAGGTCGTTTGAAAAAAGAAGAATGACGACTAATAGTTTTTCAAATTTTTAGACGTCTTGAAGCAACTGCACATCAATATCCTGTTTCTTGATGCATTAGAGCAAATGCCTTCTTATGTTAAGTTCAGGAAAGACACCTTGGCTAATACGAGAAAAATGAATGATTGTGGAACAATTGCTCTAACGTAGGCAACAAGCAATGTCTTAAAAAAGGGAGCATCAAAGAAGATCACAAACCTTGAAAGCTTCATGGTACCTTGCTCTATTGGTAGAATGGATTTAGGTTGCGCACTTTAGGGCTTGGGAGCAAGCATAAACTTGATGCCCTTCTCCATATTCAATAATTTGAAGATAAGGGAGGTGCAACTTACTCATATGAGGCTCCAATTTGCTGACAGATTCGTCGCCAAACTTAAGAGCAAAATTGAAAATGTTCTGGTTCAAGTGGACAAATTTATATTCATCGAAGACTTTATAATTATGGACTACGAGGCTGATCGGAAGGTATCTATCATTTGCAGTGGTCATTCTTGTCAACTGGTCGCGCTCTCATAGACGTCCACCAAGGAAAGCTTACAATGCCCTTTAATGATGAAGAAATAAAGTTTAATTGAAAGCACAATTAAGTTTCCTAATGATGAAGCAAGTTGCAATTTAATTGAGTCCCTAGGATGGGATCATTACGAGGAAGAAACTTACTTTGAGCTGTTCAGTACTGAAAAATTCTTTAAAGACAAGGACATGTAAAGCCCAACAGGACCCAAAATATGAAACTGTGGAAGTTAATGTCGTAACTGACACAAGAAATTTGAGCCTTTGGATCTACAAACCAAGGGCAAGAAGAAGATAAAGTCATCAATAGAAGAACCACCAAAGTTAGAGCTGAATCCATTGCCAAACCACCTGAAATATGCTTATTTGGGAGAGAATAACATACAACCCGTCATTATCTCCACCAATTTGAATGTTGTCGAAGAAGGGGCATTATTGAAGATTTTTAAACGCCATAAGCAAGCGATAGAATGAACCTTGACGGATATTCAAGGTATAAGTCCATGCTATTACATCCATAAAATTAGGTTGGAAGAGGGTCATGAGGGCACTGTTAAATTTTAAAGATGATTAAACCCTACGATGAAGGACGTTGTGCAGAAAGAAATTATCAAGTGGCTTGATGTAGTGGTCATATATCCAATCATAAACAGTGAATGTGTTAGCCAAGTATAATGTATTCCAAAGAAAGGCAGGATGATTGTCATAAAAAATGAGAATAATGAATTGATTTCGACAAGAATAGTCACAAGATGGAGAATTTCCATGGATTACCGCAAGCTTAATGTGACAACTAAAAAGGACCACTTCCTCTTACCTTTCATCGACCAATGCTTGACCTACTTGCTGGCAAAGAATACTATTGCTTTTTGGATGGCAACTCTAGTTACAACCAGATCACAATTGCACCTAAAGATCAACATAAAAAAATGTTTACTTGTCCATATGGCACATTTGCATTTCTCCGAATGCGTTTTGGGTTATGCAATGCGTCAGGGACATTTCAGAGGTGTGTGATGGCTATTTTCTTTGACTTTCTAAAGAGGTCAGTATAAATATTTATGGACGAATTCTTTGTATTTAGGGAATCATTCGAAGAATGCTTGAACGACTTAGAGGAAGTTTTAGATAAATGTAAAGAGACATGTCTCGTTCTGAACTAGAAGAAGTGTCACTTCATGGTCAGAGAGGGAATTGTGCTTGGGCATAAGATCTCCAATGCGAGATTAGAAGTGGACCCCGTAAACATTGATGTGGTAAGTAAGTTGCCACCACCTTCTGATGTAAAGCCGTTGAGGAGCTTTATGGGACATGCTGGATTCTACAGAAGATCTATTATCAGATTTTCCTAGATAGATAAGCCTTTTAGTAACCTTAACCTTTTAGGGGCAGATCAACCCTATATTTTTTTTTATGAAAAATGCAACTAGGTATTTAAGATATTAAAAGATGCATTGACCTCAGTGCCTATCCTCATCACATCAGATTAGGCACAACCCTTTAAATTAATGTGTGACACAAGTGGCGTGACAGTAGGGGCTATGCTGGGTCAAAAGAAAGACAAGGTGATCTATCCCATTTACTACGTGAGTAAAACTCTCAACGAAGACCAAGAGAATTACACTACAACTAAGAAGGAGTTGCTTGTAGTAGTTTTTTTTATTGAAAAGTTTAGGAGCTACATCGTTGGCTCCAAAGTTTCAATACATTCTGGTTATTTTGTGATCAAATATCTAATGGCCAAGAAAGATGCCAAACCACGGTTAATTAGATGGATATTGTTGCTCCAAGAATTTGATTTAGAAATTATAGACCACAAAGGTATCGAGAACCAAGTGGCAAATCACAATGTGCGTCTTAACAATGAAAAGTTGTAACGTAAGAAGATGGAGATTGAAGATGGATTTCCTGACGAATAGCTCTTTCACGTTGAAGTCAAGGAGCCTTGGTATGCTAACATAGTTAACTACATTGTATTAAGGCATGGCCGCGAGGCTTTAACAGCCAGCAGAGAAAGAAATTGTTTCATGAATGTCGTTTTTATAGATGGTGAGAAAACACAGAAAGAACAACTATAGAAGCATATAAAAGCATAAATCAAAACACATCAAACTTTGGTAACCTAGTTCAATCACACAACATCTACATCTAGGAGATCTTAGCCCTATGATAAGAGATTAATTGCTCGTAAAGTAATTGATCATTACAATGTGATGACTGAGGGTACAACAACATGAACCAACGTGCTGAACCATGGAGTGATTCTATAATCAGAACTAAATTGTTCAATAACAATTATCATAATATTAATAAGGACAACTCCACCAACGCACAGAGAAAAAAAAAATAAAAAAAAGCTTCTTTTTCCAACACAATCTTGTACACGAAACAAACTTCCAAGAGAACTGGCCAAGAATAATATCCAAACTAACCCAATAAAAGAGGAATATTCTAACAACCAACCAAACAAAACTCAACCTCTATATTTAACAAAAATTAATTAATAATTATAATAAAGGTAGTGGGACCATATTGTAACAATCTCCCCCTTGGGACCAGCTTCCTTTATTTGAGGAGTGCTTGTTTTCTTTCATTCATTAGATTCTCTCAAGTGTTAGCGTGAATGGCTCTAAAATTAACAACTAATAGATGGTGAAATAGGGTTATGTGATAAAAGGTGCACTCATATTCATGCGGTGCTAACGTGGTAATTAAAGATTGTCACACAAGCTTTCCTCTCTATCGCCCAAGTATAAGCGACAAGAGGTTTTCTGGTAAGTCCAAGGTCAAACTTAGGAAATCTTTGCTCCTAATTTATCTAATCGCTTACTAAATCATGCGATATACACTATACAGTAAAATGTATGAACAATATATTAATTATCCTAACTACTTACTCTACTGTGCTTAAGGCGCAAGGTGAACATGGTGGTCTGGCGTGATGAAATATAAACTCAGTATAGACATGGAAAGGAAGGAAAATATAACTACTAAATACAATGATTGATGTTTCAATACTTTAAGGTGATACAAACATCTATTAACTAAGAATTGAGGCAGACAACTTCTTAGTGCAATGCCATACTTGCTCGCCTTTCAGGATTCAATACACAGGTTAAGTGATACGTTGTATCTAATCATTTTGAATGTAGTAACAATAGCTAATCCTTAATTAAGGCATACGTCTTTCAGTACTTTCGCCACACACATTAACCTCTCCTAATATATGTAGAGGATGAGCTTTGCGACAAGAATGCACTACTACATTCTTCTCGCCACTTGCTTAGCTAAATGTTGTTCTCACTTGCTTAGTGATTATGATCTTTAATTTAATTTTGTCCTTCTTTCGAATTAACAAGGTTAAGATACTCACGCTTAACTGAACAAAACTCTTACTGCATTCATTATAACTTTCTAAGTATTGAATACATCATTCATTACTATTTAGCTAACCAAGTATATATATATAAAAGAGATAAGAAAGATGGGAGAATGGAAGAAGAAATATATTACTTTCATAAATAACAATGTAGGCCTTTCGGCCATGAGGTTCTACTTACAAAACAACACAATATACAAAATAAAAAATGGAAATACAATAGATGTGTTACGCCGCAGAGTTTGATCTCTCATACTCTTTGGCTCTGATTTTTGCCTATAGATGAGAGGGACAATGGAAGGGATGCATCTCTCTCTCATTTGCTTTAATCTCTCACCTAAAACTCAATGTAAAGGAGAGGAATGGACGATATAAGAAGCTTGCTTTTTTGGGCAAATGTGCACACTTTGTATTGGAGTGAGAAGCTCTATTTATATACACGGAGCAATGTTGACATGCCAGCATGCGCCATTAAGATCTCTAAAATGTTGTAGCTCGGCTGCGTAGCCTGTTCGATTTGTCCTTTTCTGACTTTTCCACCAACCTCTTTTGTTTGCTAGTGGCTTGGTCGCCTAACATCTACTTTCTCGCATTGAAGAAGTTGGTTGGGTCTCCTCGCGTACAACATGCTACTTGTTGAGCTTTACTATCCTTCACATAGAATTTTGCAATAATAGCACTAAAACATAGTAAAACAGGGATGAAGTTCATTTGTGTTAAGCTTTTCGCAGAATAATCAAATGGCCTATTTTTTCTCTTTGTTTTCTTTTATTTTCCTGCGATAAGTTATTTTACTTAAATAGCTACAATAACTTATATTTCTACAGGTTATCAAGGAGCCACCAACTAACCATAGGATAGCCATGCATACAAAGAGACACATGCCATCCAAAAATATAATAGAGAAGCTAACCAGAAAAAAATAGTCACATGGCACAGATTCAAAGCAATCCCATCCAAAAGAATATAGATATTCTCATTCACCCACAAAAACGACATAGCAAAAACTAAATCCATACGCCAACAAAACTCAGCTCATATAACAGGCTAAAACACATGATATTAAGGTCAAGTGTATCAGAATATGAAGTTAATTTAACAGATTTCTCCCCCTTTCTTGGTAAAAAAATAAATTTAAGATGGAAAAACAAATGTAGTTGTATCAAATGCCAACCATAAAAGAATTTCAATATCAGGCTCCTCCTAACTTACACGAATCTTCTCAGTCAAGTGACACACAATGCCACAAATAAAGTGTTCAACACCACAAACCACACAAACTTAGTACTTTTTAAATGACTTTTTCAACACATAATTTTGATGCACATTTGTCCACACTTCTGTTCTTAAAAAATATACACCAATATTTTGCATCCACAAGCTTATATGGTTTAGGTCACACGATGTAACAATACAAAAGCCAACTCCATCAATTTATTAATAAATATTAACCATATATTTATTAATAAATATTGACTCAACCATAACAACCAAATCTCCAAAGGCAATTACATATCATTATTAATAAATAGTGTCTGCATATTTCTTAATAGACATTAACCATATAGGAAATTAAACTCTAAATTTAATTTTGATAAAACAAGCCAACCAACCTTAGTAACAAATCTCCCCCTATAGCTATTTTTTAAGTCAAAACAAAACACATCATTAAGAACTCAGATTAACACAACCTAAACAACTCTCTAATGAGCTTTGACAACAGGAACAATCCAAACAAACAAGAGCAAACTGATAGCCATTCTCTCCCTTTGGTTTGTCTACAAAATCAATATATGCCAAAGATTCAATAAAAGCAACCTTAACAATAATGTCATCACACATCACATGAAGCTTAACAAATATCTTATTTTCAAAAGAAGGCTTGACGAATTTTTGCTTTCTTAGATAAGAAAACTTTAGTTGCTATAAGGCATTTTTGCATTTTGTAAAAGAGGGCACAAACTCATAGTGTTTAGGGATGCTACTTATATATTTAAAGATATTAGGACTCCACAAGTAACAATTGTCATAAGATCGTATACCTGTCGTGATGAGAGTCTCATCCTTAGCAGTCACAAGACATATGCCTTTTAACAATTTAACATTGAAACCATCATCACAAATTGACTAATGCTAATCAAATTTGCTAATAATCCCTTTAGAAGTCTAACATTTTTTAGAATTGGTAATCCTGGTTTACTTATGTTTCCTTTTCCAATAACTTTGCCCTTCACACCATCACTAAACATTATCGAGCTAGACTGACATTCCTTGAATTCAGAGAAGAAGTCAACATTACCTGCCATATGTCAAGAATACCCACTGCAAAGTACCAATCAGTAGCTCTTGAGGTTTGAATAAAAGTAAGTGCAACATTGCACTTATTTGCATTGTTTCTTCTTTTAGGTCTCCAAACAGTCTTGGGACAATTTTTCTATTTGAGGGAAAACCATGTAGACTAACAAAATGCTCTATGTGACCAGGTTTTCCACATAAATGACAGACCCATCTCTTCTTGATAATCTTATTTTCTCTTTCGACAAGTAACAGATTCGTACTTTAGTCACTTTTACTGAATGCTTTTACAAATATTGTTGTGGAAGTACCAGCAAAGCTACTATTAGAGTAACCCAGACCTATTTTCTTTGGTCTTTATTTTTCGTCATTTAATATATTTTCAAGACTTTGAGTACCTGATGTGAGCATCTTGACATTCTTGGACAGAGATTCATACTTATGGCGAGCCTTTTGTAATTCTGACTTTAGCGTTGCAATGGATGATAAATAATAATGATTTTCTTTTACCAAACATTGAATTCTTTTTTGTTGTTTCAACACAGTTTGATTTTCCTTCCATTTTCTGAACAAATCATTGTCATATGGAATAACACAAGGTGATGATCCTCGATGCTCGGTATATGCACTAGAATTCTTCTGCCCACAAGAACAACCATCTTCAGTAGATTCATATACAGCAAAAACATTGATAAGAGCTCATCCAAATTCATGACACCTTACGATTCGAGTTGATAATCCACAGTCCTTGATCAATGTGATTGAAAACTCAACAAACCAGCATCAACCCATTCTAATACCAATTGAGAAAACACACACTTTGTTATTGTTGTGTTGTTTGTTATACTTGGAGTTAATAACAGCAAGAACAACTTCAGAAGCACCTAAAAGCGCATATCAGAACACATCAAAGTTTGGTAACCTAGTTTAATGACACAACATCTACATCTGGGGGGTCTTAGACCCATTATAAGAGATTATATTGATCGTGCAGTAATTGATCATTATAATGTTATAACTAAGGGTACAACAACATGAATCAACGTGCTGAACCATGGAGTGACTCAATAATCAAAACTAAATTATTAAATGACAATTATCATAACATTAATAAGGATAACTCCCCCTTTGACAATATTCACGTGGAATCCTAGCTTCAAAAGTCCTTGAGAGTTGCTTTATCTCTTATGTTTTGCATGCTATATCATCACCCAATTGTTGTTGAGTATGCCTGTTAAACATTTACCACGTCTCCAAATATATCCACCAACACATAAAGAAAAAAAAACTTCTTTTTCCAACACAACCTTATACACAAAAAAAAACTTCCAAGAGAACTGACCAAGAATGATATCCAAAACAACCTAATAAAAGAGGAATATCCTAACAACTAACCAAACAAAGCTCAACCTCTATATTTAATAGAAATAATTAATAATTCTAATAAAGGTAGTGGGACCATATCATAACAGATGGGATAAGCCATTTCTCTAAAAATTGAGGCTAGACCAAATATTGAGGCGGTATGTCTTTGAATATGAACAATAAAAAAATCCTTGCCAAATGTAATGAAGAACCAAATGGAGGACACTTTGGTGGACAGAAGATGGTAGACAAAGTTTTGTGGTCAAATGTTATCGATGCCAAAAGACAGGGAACATCTCTTATCCCAATGAAATGCCCCAACAATCTATCTTAGAGATTGAACTCTTTGATGTGTGCTAAAATGATTTCATGGGGCCGTTTCCACCATCTTGTGGCCATATATACACCTTGTTGGTCGTTGACTATGTATCTAAGTGGGTTGAAGCCATATCTTGCATGAAGAATGATGCAGTCACAGTCAGTAAGTTTTTGAGAACATATTCATGTAATTTGGAACACCAAGGGCTCTTATTAGTGATGAAGGTTCTCATTTCATTAACCGCATCATGACTACATTGCTGATGAAATACAATATCACCTATAAAGTTGCCACTGCATAGCATCCTCGGACAAATTGGCAAGAAGAAGTTTACAACAAGGAGATCAAGAAGATATTAGAAAAGGTGGTAAATTCATCCCACAAAGACTGGGTAGATCACTTGAATTATGCATTATGGTCATATCACACAATATACACGACGTCTATCAGAATGTCCCCATATGCACTAGTTTTCGGGAAGGCCTGTCATCTACCACTAGAGTGCATAAGGCACTTTGGGCATGCAAAAAGTTAAAATTTGACCATCAAGCCGCATTAGAGGGTAGCTTACTGCAGTTGAATGAGCTTTAAGAATGGCGCTCTTAAGCCTACGAGAATGTTAAAATTTATAAAGGGAAGACAAAGGCATCACACAACAATCGCATCCGTAGGCACGAATTACAGGTCGAAAAAGGTATTACTTTTTAATTCTCGTTTGCATATGTTTTTGGGTAAACTTCATTCGCGATGGTCAGAACCATTCTCGGTCAAAATAATCTTCCCACATGGTACTGTGGAGATCACCTCGCTGGACGGAAGTAATGCATTTAAGGTAAATGGCCAAAGACTCAAGGCATACCTTGAAGATGAAGAACGTATTAAATTTTTTATGAATTTAATGTAAAACGCTTTCATGAACATAACCTTAAAACATGTTGATGCATTTGTATTATATTACACGTTTAATTTGTATGCAAAACGCATCCTTTTTGTGTATCTTTGTAACTTTATTTTTCATTCTTTCTTTTATCTTCATTGTTTTATTGCATTTTACTACTTTCATTTACTTTACAACTTTCTTTTAACGCTTTCTAACTTAATTTAGTTAGTTTAGATTCTTTTGTGCCTGAGGGGAATGCAGGGAGATTAGTATATAGGTATAGTAAAAGCATACGATATGTAGCTAGGCGACATAGTAGAGAATATTCTCCCTTAAATTTAAACTACCTAGATTAGCTTGTAGCATGTGAGGATCACAAACAGTTGTTATTGTTGCAGCAGTCATTTGGATTTTGAAATGATGGATCGATTAATGTAAGATGCAATAAATGCATTGTCCTTTGCAATGATGATTGCTCTGGTTATAGAAAGGTAAGCTTAAAACCTAAAAAAACTTTTACCAAAAGCCTAAAGTTCTTACATACGAAACTTTCTCTTAACTTCAAAGCTTTCTTTCTAAAAAAATTCAATCTTCAAAGACTTTCTACATCATACTTGCATGATCACATGGCTGACCAACAAACACATTCGAACATTACCCTTTGTTCTAAGACCGTTTCCAAAAATGTAGGCTCATCCATACACCCACCGGTCATAAAATTATAACAGTAAAAATTCCATGATAGTAACACTTCGTAGAGAGGGACTGAATAATCTTCTCACTTGCACTCTGTTAAACCAAATTCAGAGCAAACCCAGTGGCCTAACACTAAAGAACCTGTCCTTGATGCTGACAAATGGTTTAGAATAGAAGAAAATATTTATCAAGGGTCGACTGACCTAAAACCTGAGGTAAGCTCAATATGACTTGATGATGATAAGCTGGCAAACAAACACGTCAAACATGGTATTGGAAAGTTATCCTAGGGCTGGATATACCATATGATGCAAAAGAAATCAAAGTGTCGGCCCAGTTAGTAGGTCAAGTGCTGAAACTCCTTGACAAGTTGGGCTAGAGAAGTAACAAGAAGAAAGAAGAGGAAAAGAAGAAAGAGGATGAGAGAAGAAAAGAGGAGAAAGCCCTGCAAGAAGAGAGGGCTAGGCGAGAAGAAGAGCGGATAAGGATGGATGACAAAAAAAGAAGAAGGGAGCACACAAGAAAGGCGTGCATAATGGAAGAAAAAGAGAAAAAAAAGGAGGAGGCAAGAAGCAGAAATAGATAACTCAAAGAGGAAAACTGTATCCGCTAAACATTCATGAATAAAAGAAAGAATGTTGAGTCCTTGGCGAAAATGCAAACAAAGTTGGCAGAAATCTAAGCTGATAAGAAAAAGAAGCAGAAGTAGCTTGTGAGCCTGAGCGAGCAAATTGCGAATGTGACAATGTAAAGCAAAACTGTCAAAAAACAAGAGGTTGAGGGCCTTGAGATTGTAGCAACGGATCTCAGTGAGGAAATTGAGATGAGTCCTCAGAACAAAGGCTAAAACCTGAAGATCTCGGGCTTGTTGATCCTGCACAGTCAAAGAAAGGTAAAGGAAAAGTGGGAGCATCTAAACCTAAGGATACCCAGGCAAGTGAACCCATGAGTGCCTAAGATTTAGATAAACTAATCAAAATAGAGAAAGGTCTCTACTCGTTTACTGGTCATCTACCAGACTTTCTCTAGGTACCAATAGGGGCATTCAAATGGGAGAACTTCTTTATAGAAGAAACAAAGATTAGGTTGGCTATAGTGGACATGTTCTTTGCAACAAAATATCATCTAGAATGATCATTCACAACCGTTGAAGGCGAGAAGGTCCCCTTCACCACCGAAGAAATCAATGACCTCTATGGTCTTTCAAATAATCCAGATGATTATCCTAGCTAAGAGATCATCATTAGACCCACAAAAAGGGATTTAATAGAGCATTAAATGCTATCACTTGGCCAGGCGTGAATTGGAAAGAAACTCCAAGTGGGAAATTATGATTATATCCTCACCAGTTGACAACTGAGGCCAGTATCTGGTTATAGTTTGTCAAGAAGAAGATACTTCCTACAAGGCATGATAGTACAGTGCCGCTTAAATACGCCTTGCTTCTATACTGCATTATGAAAAGGCCAGTGTTCAACTTGGGATGGTTTGTGAACAGAGCACTTCTCAGATAGATGAAGCATTCCAAGGGCACCAAGCCTTTCCTAACCACGATGGAAAAGTTGGCAAAAATCATAGGTAAGGAGGATGAGAAATAATACTCTAAAGCGTAGTCCATTCTTCTTCCTTTCATTTTCTTTTTATATTGCACTGTATTGTATTATGTACTCAATTGCTAAAAGGCCTAAAATTATGTTATTCAATACATTTCATTTTACTTTTCATTCACCCATATTCTTGTTTCTTCTTTACTTTGTTATGTAAAATTAGATTAAGTTGATAAAATGTATTTCAAAGATTAGAGGGTCATGATAATAGTACTTTAAGTTTTGCTGAGTTAAGCGTGAATGTCAAAGAACATTGTATATTCAAAAGAATAACAATGGCATTGATTACAATCATCTGATAAATGAGAATATATATTTAAGGCAAGAAGATTGTTGTCATGTATTTTTATTGATAAGTTCATCCTTTACACATATTGCAGAAATGACAATGTGTGCGGTGAAAGCACTGAGAGGTTGCCTGCCTTAATCAACGAAAAATAACTTAGAATACCTATAATATGATTAGACATAAATCATAAGTCAACTATGTATATTTGAATCTTGAAAGGTGAGCGATTATGGTAGAATGCTGATAAGCATCTCTCCTTAATTCAAAGTTGAAGTATTCTTTATGTCACCTTGAGTTGTCTAATGCAGTTTATTACATTTAGATAGTTAAACTATTCCACCCTCACCATGTGTATACTGACTTTTCTATTCACCTTTTTTCACCTCACCGTGTCATTTTGCACCACCAGAAGCACCATAGTTACATGGTAGATTAGAATAGATAAAATATTGTTCATACATCACACTATATAGATTATACACAATAGTTTTAGTAGCATAATAAAGTAAAATTGGATCTTAATCTCTCTGTATTCGATCCTAGACTTATCAGAAAACCTCTCTTCACTTACACTTGGGGGAAAGAGAGGAAAACTTGTACGATAATGACCAAATTCTATGATTCAACAATGCATGGAAAGGAATGCACCTTTTAATGCATATGCCTATTCAGTTTTCATATAGTCATTTCATTAGAGTTCTTAACGTCGTATCTATAATTAGCTTGTATGCGCACACACAATCAATGGATAACCACATCACAACAACAAGCAAGTTTTTGGTATAGTTGCCAGGGAGTTTAATATTTTACTGTATTACTTAATCGTGCGCTAAAATTGTGTAGAAGTTCTATTTCAATTGAATCACGTCCTTTAGCAAACGTGAGCAAGTTTATGAGAGACAAAGAACAACCAAGATTCCAACTTGACCTTGAAATAAAGCGAACTTTTCAGAAAACCAGACATGAAAGGCAGAGGATAAACAAAAAAAAAAACATGAACAACCAAAAGAACCAAGAAGTCCCTACCAATCAGGAACTCCTATAAGCTAATCCGGCTTATCTAGTTCATGATTTGGATCACCCCATCCATTCATATGCCTCACCAAACCTCTATGATTTTAACTCTGCCATCGGGTATCCAACATTCAGAGAAAATGCAACGTTTAAAATCAAACCCTTTATGCTTCAAATGATACAGAACGTCAGAAAGTTTGGGGGCCATCCATGCGAGGACTCTTATGACCACATTAGAAGTTCTACTATATATGTGCGTTACTCTACATGTCGGGCATTTTGTGAGACAACCTATGTTTGGGGTACAGATTAGTATAGTCTGAGTTATTATAATATGTGTTTGAGGTACAAATTATTATAATTTGGGTTATTATAATCTGTGTTTAGGGCGCAAATTATTATAATTTGGGTTATATCAAAAATGATTTTTTTTCACTATTCTTTTTTGCAATACACATAATTTTTTTTGAAAGTTATTTTATTCAATCTTGTTAATTATGTTGTTCATTTAATAAATTTAACTATAATTTCCATAAAGTAATTTCCTCTTTTATTTAGATGATCATTTTTGAAATTATGTTAGAGATACATCCCTACAAATCGTGGAGAAATTTTAAAAAATAAGAAAACAACACAAAATTAATTTCTTCAATATCCGCTTAGTGAAATATAAATATATAAAGTTCCATAACATTTGTAATTAAACCTTAGGACAATACAAACCAAGATCACTAGTTCACAAAATAAAAGTAGAAAGTCATCAAATCGGCAACTGGTCAAACATTATCTTCCAAGAGAACATTGCAACACTCAAATTTAAGTTTTGTTGGAATCGACAAGAATCCCTCTATGTGATCCACATTACTGAATATGATTTGCATAAGCTTTACCCTCTATCGACTCCGTAGTTTAGGGATATCTTGCAGTTGTTTCACAACCTCAGCACACAATTTGACCTTTATTGCACGCTTTTCTTTTGGCCAAGCTGCAATTGCTTTTAATTGATCTTTTCCAAATTCTATTGCATTCCTAATCACCTTTACTGTTTCATAATGTTGGTCACCTCATTTCCTTTTACTTGAAAATTTTCTTCCTTCACTTGATCGACCTGCACGTGTTCCTAACATCTCATCTAATGACATATCCACTCCTTGACTATACATCGTCAGGATGTCTTGATCATGTGAATCACAAAGGAGAACACCATCATTAATTTTTTGGCACAATAGATCCCACGTCAACAAAGGTCTCTGAACGTGCTTCTGTAATTGCTCAGTATTTGTCGAAGACATAGGGCTGATCATCAGGCCTTTGGCTATAGGATGACTTTGTACAAACATAATTCAGATAGATTAGTTGATGACTGGGATTATAAAAGTACATAAAATTATATTTTCAAATTAATACCATGACCCAACTATCAAACAATTCTCATTTTGTGATAATGCATTGATATTCTTCATTCCATCCAAACTTACTACACGATGGCCCCTTTATTTCTACAATTGCTTAGTAGGTTTTTTTAAGGGATTTCACACAACAATCTATAGTCGACGATCCTTTAGTGTTGGGCAACTTCTCTGCCATCATTCGTTGTAATTGGGTCAAGTATCCAGGTCGAAATGTCCCATTATCCAACCTCCATCCATTAGATGAAACCAATTACACCAAGCACTCAACCAATTTCAAGCTTTGACAGTAATTAAAAGAGTATAAAGGCACTATTGGTTACATAACTCCCAATCACTGAACATCATATAAGCCAATTGATCCCTCCATTGACTCCATTATTCGTTTGAAGTCTCAATGTAATTAATCTTGAAGTCTACTTTCATATTCTGTATAAAAATATAAAAATAATGAAAATATGTATGATAAAGATTGAGAATAGGCTATCTTTAAATGGGTCAATATTTGTCCAACATAAGCTTCAAATGAAATGATTAATTTATTTTTATTAATATATATAAAATAATAACTATTTAAATCACTCTTTTTGCTAACCATAAAATGATTGATAATATAATTCCTTTATTATACATTTCATAAGCTTTGGTTAATTCTTAATAATATTTTATTATATCATACGAATACATAATTTTTTTATATAATGATTGATAATATAATTTATTCATTGTACGTTTCTTAAGGTTTTGTTAATTCTTAGTAACATTTTATTATATCATACAAATACACAAATTTTCATATTTATCTTTCATTGTTTTCGGATTATATATATAGTTATAAATATTTATTTTATCATTGGATTTTAAAAGTTTAGTTGGAATATCTCGAAAATTTAAATTTAAAGTTGTATCATTCCCTAAAATTTTGCATTTGATATAATAATAACTTCATATTAACATTGTATCCTCCCTATAATTATGCATGTAACAATTATTTTATAAACGGTATGGCGATATTAATAATAATAAATTGACATTATTTAAAGGGAATCAAGGTTAATATAACGATATGTATGGATGATAAAAAAAAATTAACCAATGATATAGACGTTAAGTGCATCGAAATTAGGAGAATAAAATCCTTTTATTGAAGAATCGCTAAATGAGATATATTTTCTATAAATATTATTTAAAAGTTGGTTTTACTATTATTAATATAACAAAAAAAAACTATTATAAATAACCAAACTACTTAAAATATTCATAAGATATAAAAAAAAATTTCAAATTCTTTATCCGTTGTCACTTTAAGAGATAATACTTAACAAAACTATAGAGCTTGTCACTTTAAGAGATAATAAACAAAAGTATAATGATTTACTTTAAGAGATAATAAACAAAAGTATAATGATTTTGTAATAAGTTTCTAAATAAATACACTTTTCTAGCGAGAGTTAAAAAATTAACACTAATAAAAATATTCAGATCAAAATCTTATCCAACTTAAATTAATGTTTCAATTTTGATATTTCCTTTAATTTACTCATTATTTTTTATTTTTTAAAGTAGTGTAAAGATATGTATAATTTATAAACTTATTTTTTAAAAAATAAAGTTTTACATCGAATAAAATAGGCAGTGTAAAAAATAAGTTTGCTTGAAAGCATTCGATTCGCTTCTTGTTTCATCAATTTGACCGTAATTCTCACTTTCTTCTTTGCTTCATCCTCCAACTTCTCCTCCTCTCTGTCAATACCAATGGCGAATATCACCGGTTTCATGTCGGCAAATCTCACTCTTTTCTTCACTTTCCTAATCTCCTTCGACTAGCGCTGCGGTGAGGACAATCACGAAGTTGGTGAGTGGTTCTTCTTGGTTAGATCGTCTTTGTATACATAAGTCGTCTCCTTCGTTCGTTTGCAGCGATTTCTAATTTCGACCGCTGTATCTTTTTATTCAAGCTTTTTTTTTGTAGCATTTGTTATTTCAATTACAGTGTAATTGGAGTTTATATTTTTGGGTAAACAATTTGTATTTTTTAGTTTGGATAAGGGCATTTGAGAGATTGTTTTATTTATTTATTTTTCTATTTTTGATGTTTTGCTATTCTAACAATTTTAAATTATTTTTGCTATTTTTTCAAAGTAAAACCTATAATTTGCTACTCTTCTCGATAGCCCATTTAAACATAGAGTCGGCGCCCACTTCACTCCAACTTGAGGCCCTAAATATTTTTCATTTTTTACCAACTCAACTGCTATTATCAGAGTGTGGTGGAGGTTGTATGGATTCTCATACAACGCAATGGTGGTGGTTGGATCGGAGAAGAAATGACAATATTGATGACGACAATCATCAAGTTAATGATTAGGGTTTGAATTTTCATTCTCAGCCATGACCACGATCAAGGAAGAGGGAAAAACTAAATTTCAATTGATACCATAGAGAATGTAAATAAACCCTTATTATTTTATTGATGATGAAAAAGGGCGTATATATATATAGCCACTTCATACAAGTGTATTAGACATAATGTAACAAAATATACCATGTTGAAAGAACATGTAAATAAACCCTTCTTATTTTATTGATGATGAAAAAGGGCATATATATATAGCCACTTGATACAAGTGTATTAGACAGAATCTAACAAAATAAAAACTAACGTAACTAATAAACTCTAATATTAATATATCAAATGACCTTATTACAAATATTATCGTTCAAAGGGCAATTAATCAACAA
>JBBPDI010038667.1:0-21474 GCA_037974545.1 Cucumis variabilis
CTTCTCATCCTTACAAATCTTTGAGAAGTATTTGTTGTTGAAGATTTCTTCAAACTATTCCCAGCAAACCTCACCTCACATATTTTCTTCTAAAGTCCACCAGTCCTCAACCCATTTTTGTAACAAAAACAGAACTAAAATCAACTTTTCTCTCTTCTAGAAATTGCATTATGCGAAAATACTTCTCTAAGGTTCTAATCCCTTTTTTTAGCTTCTTTTGGTTTTGTTGTTCTCGTAAACTATGTAGCTCTCAAACCATCAATCTTTCTATTCCAAACTTCTTTTTAGGTTCCCTCGTTAAACTACCTAATCATACAATACTTCTTGTTTTCTTCTCACATCTGGATTAATTGAATGTGCTTCTGAGTCCATTGTTAGCTTAGTCGTTGTCCTTGATCCTACTCTCTCTCCTTGGCGACATAGTTGTTACTATTTTCTGCAAAATAACTTAAGTACTTAGTTCAACTTTATCTTAAAATACACCTCAAACCCTCTTGTTTTCTCAAAATCATACTTTGATACCAAGTTGTCATGCCCTACCCCACACACGTCCTAACTTGTCATGTAGAACATGACACAACTTAGAGTGATCCAGATGCTTCTAAAGCAAAACACCAGAACACTTGCTTAGGTTCTCAAGCTTTTGTTAATCGCTTGAGGACTTCACAAACTTTAACTTAAACCTTAGGTGATATAATGCAACTAATACAACAGAATAAGATAAATAATTTCTTTTATTGATCTTATACCATGCGTTTTACAATACTTTACGTGATACAAGAAAGTCACGCTAAAACTTAAACTAAATGCTTGGCCTCCTTTTCTTGCCTAGTAGCTTCTCACCCTTTAACCATACTTTAGCCTTAATGTCTGATGACTTGGAAAGTGAAATTTTAAAACATAATACAAAAGTTTTAAGAAAACCTTTTTAGAAATAAACATCATCATTTCATATCAAATCTCGTAAACACATATTAGCCTCAAACAATCCTTCTGCAAGAACATGAACCATTCCCTACACCAAGACTTATTGCCTTGTGTGTAGACTACCGTGATGGCCTTTTCATCAACAACATCCAAAACTTTCCTGATTCATTCCTTGTTGCTTAGGTTGCTCACTTTCCTTCCCTCTACATGTTGGCCAACACGCAGTCAGCTACCACATGACGTCTGGCTAGCCTACGATCGTCATTTGCCTGTGGCCGCCTACCAAACCTGATCGTCGCCCCATTGTGTTGCCGCCACTCACCAAAGCTTTAAAGAGGGGTAAGTTGTGTTAAATTTTGGTGGGTTTTTTTATGGGTTTATGATACCTATTAAGGAACTAATTAAGAGGTAAGTTAAGAATAAATTTTTGACCAAATTACAGCTTGTCTTAGGTTTTTGTAAATTAGACTATTAGGCTAGTATATCTATGTGTATGGTGTCCCGATCGCTAGGATCACTATCTAAGGTTGTTGACTCTATTGATTGATAAATGTACCATCAAGTTCACTTATAGGACTAATGTATGCACCTAGGGAATCACTAGACTATTATAGCATAAGGTGTATGCTTAATGAGAGGTTAACAGTTCATCTAGTGAGCCTAGTAGTGGGTCCTTGCTAAGTATTTTATTTACTCACCCTATGTATGTTTTATTTTTAGGTAAGGGTAAAGGCAACTCGGTGAGTGACAAGGGAACCTGTGATTGTGCCATTGGGACTAGATAGTTGACACTTTCGCTATTTTTTATTTTTATGATTTTTTAATGTTGTTAACTTTGAGGATAGATTGTAATTAAAATTATTTAAACGTCTGGTTTCTTTAATGATTTTATTAGGTGACTTTGACTAAGATACTTTTAATTGTTTTGTTTATTTAACATTTGATTTTCACCTGAGGTTGTCTTTGTTTTTATTTTTTTAATTAACTATCTAAACTTTTCTTGGTTTTCAGTTTTAAAATGTTATTTTTATTTGAGTAATTACCTTTAGTCTCCTTGAGAGAGCATAAAGTATTGGTAGAGAGTTGAGAATAAAGAGGAATAGATTCTGGAGTCTAGAAAATATTTTTCCACAAATAATACTGATAGTTTGTAGAAATGCAAGTTAATATGGTCTTTTAGGTAGAATAATGTAGCAAAATATGCAACGCAGGATATCTACACGTTACAAACATTAAAAGAGTAAAACGGTCATTTATCACAGTTTTCATGTCTTAATGTAGGTCTTTAAGTGAAAGATAGAGGAGTAGCGAAGTGACAAGCATCAGGCAAATAGGGTGTGCGTCAATAAGGCGACAAGAAGTGACCTACATTGTAGAAAACAAGAATGGTTGGCATGAATGTCAGAAATAGAAAATAGACGTCTTCGGGGCCGTGCAACAATGTTAAAGAATTAATAAAGCCCATATTATGTTAAGTCACATTGACCCTCGCCTATAAGTACAAGGCTATCTCCTACAAACAAAGTGTGGGAAATTATGGATGTCAAGCTTAACTTCATCCCTTACTTTTCTTCTCTACTTTAGGTGAAAGCTGAAAGGAATCCAAACCCCCATTTCCTCCTCGATTGTAATAAGAAAAAATGGAGCCAATAAGTAAAACATTTGTAATTTCTTGTATCTTACATTTGTAATTTCTAATTGTTTTGTGCTTATAATCTAAACCTCATGGCCGAAAGGCCTAAACTTTTCTTTATGAAAGCAAAACATTACTATTTTCACTCATTAACTCATCTCTTTACCTTCCTATAATATTAATTGTAACGACCCAACTTTTTGAAACTAGACTGTGGTCATTACTTTAATAGAAAAAACACTTCTTTCAAACATGAGTCTTGATAAAATTTAGCAAAGTAAAATAACATCAAAATCTTTATTCGGACCCTATTTCAATCAACCAAAATTTTGAAGATACAGTTCGCAAAATAAAATTCATAAACATCTGTTAAATCACAAAGTTTTCTAAATAGCTCATGTCCTAAAGAAAAAAAAACAATAAAACATAGGAAGAAGCATTTCAAACGACAATCCCTATGGCAGTCACGTCTCCTTCTTGCCCTTCGTCGATCTGCCTCCTTTGTTATCTTTGACTGAAAAGTTAAACATAAAAAGGATGAGTACAACATACTCAGTAAGAAACCCACTACTGTCCCGTTAGGGGAAAAATAAATTATTAGCTCCCTAATGGTGTACCCTACACAGTCATAGTCTTGTGATCCCGTAGGATACACATAATCAGTCTAGTATTTCCGAAGGATACACATATCAGTCTAGTGCTCCCGAAGGATGCACATATCAGTCTAGTGTTCTGCAGAAACACATATCAGTCAAATAATCCCGTAGGATACAAAAGTGGTGATCCCGTAGGATACTTGCAAGATAACTACACAATAGGCTAACTAATAAGTTTTCCCCTCGGTCTAATCGTTCATCTTAATAGTCCATTACAATTTATTTTCATAACCTCATCGTTTAGTCTATACTTAACTCCTAACAGTCAACTTACTCTAGATCAGCCCACAACCAGTCAACAACATCTCAAGTAACCGTTATGTTCCCCACAGTCTATAAGAGTACAACCACACTGTCTCTTCAGTTCCAAAGAACACATCCTTAATACAGTTTCATACACCAAGTCAAGACAAGAATCCACCCCCTATAAGCATCATCATCAAGTTTCAGTCATTCATCAATCATATGTGTATATCTACATATTCAGTCAGGCACAACAATGCACCCAAGTGCTAGTCCACATTCGTCCATACATAGATATTCAACAATGCACCCAAGTGCCAGTCCACATTCATCCATACATAGATATATATTTTCTCAGTCGAATACAACATACAATAACAATAAGTACACATTCAAAGTATATATCACAACCATCATCCTGTCTCAATTCAGATATAACATCACAGTTCATCATATTGAAGACTATAAGTGAGTTCAGTAGAGAGTCCCTTACCTAAAAGTTACTCAACTTTCTCGAACACTGTAACCAAGAAACACCTAATCAAAAGAATAAAAGGATTCAATTATTTTCATGATACAATCTCTCTCTCAATTTCTTCAAGGTAACAACTTAGCTAACCAAGGTATTGTCGAACCGAATTCCAAAAATTTCACCAATTGCTTGTGAACTTGAGTGACCCAACGTTACCCTCAACACCTTCAAGATTCAATTAATAAATTAATCAACTTATTTCAACCATAACTTTAAACGATGTTGAAACTATTACAACGTGACCTCAATTTCGTCAATAAAACTCCAACCATTCACAGTAACAATAAAGATGGTAGCAATCGAACCTAAACAAGGAGGAGTGTGAAAAGGGAGCTGGCAATTGGCTTGGGTAAGTGGTTTAGCGTGTATAGCTCACCACGGTTCGCGTAGAGACCGAATGTTATGGTCTGCAAGAAGGCTCGATCGGAATGGGGCACGATGAAAGACACGCGATAACGCTCTGTCGGACGAAAGTGGGCTTCATAGTAACTCTACGAACCAAGGGTACGACAGAATGATGAGATTGGGTGGAGATCAGATATGCATAAACGGTAGGAGACGCGACGTCTGAAAATCATGAACAGAGGCCAGCGGCACTTGAACGGACGACATGGCAGTGGCTCGTGCTATGTCATCAGCCGACGGAAAGAAACGGAGAAGAGGAAGAGAATGGTGGCGATGTGATAGGGCAGAAGAAGAAGAAAGAAGGTTGAGGGGGGGCTGCGCAAAGACGACAAGGGGAAAGGAAATTTGGAAATTTCTTTTCTTTTTTTAACAATATAATAATAAAAATAATAAAAATAATATTATATTACTATTATTATTATTATTATTTTATTATTTGTAGTACCTTTGCAACTCCTTTTAACTCCTCAATTCTCTTGTTCTTATTAAATGAATTTCTCTTCCAATTTACATGTAATAATTAAAAAAAATAACACCCAACAAATTAAAAAAGAAAAAATTTAAATAATAAGGCATTTGAATAAAATAAAGTACCTCAAAATTCAGGGTGTTACAATATAGCAGAAATATTATCACACCATAATGTTGGTGTAATTTTGAGAGGAACACGGAGATTAAAAAGAAGATGTCGAATCCAGTAAAGATCGTTAGTAGTAGTGGCAAGGGAACAATATTATGCTACTGTGGAAGAATGAAAGATTGTATATTGCTTTTTAGAAGACCACGATATTGGATTAGAGTCGAGGAAGACAATGAATCCTGAGGTGGAGCATCGATCATAAGTATCACCTAACCATTTAGACTCACAAAAGGTTTGGAGAGAGAACGAACCTTTGCAAAAATGGATTCCAAGGGTTAGAGTACCACATAAATACCAAAGGATGCATTTAACTGTTGAAAAGTGAATGATGGTTGGTTTATGCATGAATTGATTGACATGATTTATAGAAAAGGCAATATCTAGGCGAGTAAATGTAAGATATTTCAGGAAACCAACTAGTTTGCAATATAGGGATGGGTCATTAAATGAAGGTGCAATGGTGTAGAGGTCAAGAGAAGTAGACATTGGTGTGGCACAAGATTTTACAGAGGTCATTTTGGTTGTGTGAAGATCATTGAGATATTTGACTTGATTCACAAATATACCATTAGAGGAGGAAGATATTTCGAGATCAAGAAAATACTTCAAAGGAGCAAGGTCAGATATTTTGAATTCAAGGGCCAATTGAATTTTTAGGAGAGAAATATAGGAAGAGTCTGAGCCAGTGACAATGATATCATTGACATACAAGAGTAAGTAAGTGAGAGAAGAGCTAATTGATCGAATGAATAAAGATGGATCAAAAGTAGAAGCAACAAAACCCAAGGTAAATAAATAAGAAATAAAGCGTTCAAACCAAGTAGGGGCCTGTTTAAGACTATAAAAACTATTGTGTAAAAGACACTGTGGGTTGGACATGTTTTATTTTGGAAACCAGTAGGTTGAGACATGTACATTGTTTCCTAGAGAATACCATGAAGAAAAGCATTTTTGACATCTAACTGTGTTAAGGACCAATTGTATTGAGCAGTAAGAGCAAGAATAATTTACATAGTAGGTTTCTTGACAACATGACTAAAAGTTTTGTCAAAATCAGATTCTTGTACCTTGTGATAACCTTTGGCAACGCTTTGTGACAAGCAATTGAGCCATCCGGATTATATTTTGTGCGAAAACCCATTTGTAGCCAACAACATTCATGGATGGATGTTGAGATACTAAGGACCAGGTACCTTGTGTTTAAAGGGCATTGAATTCCTCACACATTGCAATTCTCCATTTAGGATACGTGGATGCTTTAGTGTAGGATGTGGAAGTTGGAAGAACAGTTGTGATATGGAAGACTTTTTGTTTAAAAATTCTTGATTTTGCTTGAGTTTGCATGGCATGAGTATTATGTGGAGTTGGAGTTGGTGCGTTGGTGATGACAGCATCTATCTCATTTCCTGTATCAAGAATAGATGAAACATGCAAAGACTGGCAAGAGGCGTTAGTATCCAAAAGGTGAGCAAGTATTGTCAACAGTGGGAGGGTTATGAATAAGAGATTGTATGGAGGATTTATGATGAAGAAGGTTGAGTAAGGTGAGTAGTAAGCAGGGATCAGAAAGAGGTTGAGTTTGGGATGAGGAAGAGGTAAAAGAGTGGACAAAAGGAAAAATTGTTTCATGAAAGATAAAATGACGGGAAACAATGGTTTGTTTGGTTAATGGATAATAACAAATATAGCCTTTAAAATTGTGAAGGTAGCCTAAAAATATATGTTGTGTGGTTTTTGGTTTAAGTTTATGTATGATGTAGGATTTTAGGAGAGAATAACATGCACATCCAAAAACTTTTAAATGATGCAAATCAGGAGCATTACCAAAAAGCATTTCAAATGGTGATAACATTTGAAGGGAGGGGGAGGCATGCGATTAATAAAAAAAACTGCAGTAGAAAAGGCATAAAGCCAAAATTCAAGAGGAACAGAGGAATGAAAAATTAAAGAGATTGCAGTTTCAACAATGTGATGATGTTTACGTTCTGCAATGCCATTTTTTCCGGTGTATAAGGACATGATTTTTTGTGAGAAATACCTTTGGAGTCAAAAAATGATTGTAAAGAATTGTTACAGATCTCGCCACCACCATCAGATCGAAAAACTTTTAATTTCTGAGAAATTTGATTTTCAATAAAGGGAGCAAATTTTGAATAATGAAGGAACATTTGATTTATAAGCAATAGGAAAGAGCCAAGTAAAATTGCTAAAATTGTCAATAAAACTAACATAATATCGATTTCTATTAGAAGAGATTATTGGAGAATGATGATGACATGTGGAAATGACTGTTATTATATCCCTTTTATTAGAATAATGAGGTTAAAATGCCTAAGAGATGCTCAAAACACATAACTTATGTTGTAAATGTATAAATATTTAGAAATATGGCTTACATGAATAAATATCATTGTCCAACATGTTTAAATGCAAGACAAGTGGGAAAAAAATGAACAAGTTGCACACGACATCTGGCACAGAGACAAAGCGATGGATCGAGCTTTGCGACTAACAACCTCAGGCGATGAACCTAAACATCATGGAGGAAAGCTCACAAAGAAACAAGAATGGTAGTTGGCTGAGGTGACTTCTCAGAGACAGATGACATCACTGACACATTCAGAGGAATGGAGTTTTCTCACCAAAAAAGTAGCCTACAATAAGCACTTTATCCCCATCGAGAAAAGGGGGGAGAAGAGAGACTCAAATGGTTGGAGAAGATTATTACACAGAGATAAAGAGAGCTTGAACAAGCTACCTAGAGATTAAACAACCGTGCTAAAAGAAAAGAATCCTTGTTGATCTCTAAACTTGTAATAACATTTTTCATTATTTTGTCTTTTCCATATTTTTTTAAATCCATTGTAGTGTATGTATTGTTTATATTGTACAGTGGTCGAAAGCCTATATATTTTTTTATACATAAACTGCATGTTTATCCCTTTACAATCCACCATTTCTTAACTTTTCATCTATATCTTTGTGCTATTAAAGAAGAAGGATTGTGATAAGTTCTTAATAAGGCGTTCAACTTATAATTATTTTAGCATTAGTTAAACTATTATCATCACTTGGCTAGTGTCAATCGCTAACTACCCGAGAGGGCAAGTAGCAAGGATAAGGCTAATATGCACAAGGTGGAGTTTGGTGACAAACTTCACCTTAGCGAGGTAACTTCCAATATTTGTATCTCGAAAGGTAAACAAGTGCAAACAATAGGTACCGAGAGGTTGCTTTCATTAAATGAGAAGTTCTATAAGTATTACAAGTCAAGTTCCCTAGATATAATTTGACCAAGTAAGCATCGTCATTTGTATCCTGAAAGACAAACAAGTGTGGCGTTTAAACACTTCGAGAGAAGATCGCCCTAATCATGTACCATTTATGCAAATATAGTGCGTTAAGATTATCAAAATGCCTAATCATTTAAATAACATGTAGAATTTCCTTCAACAGTCATCTGCATACAAGTTATTTTAATTTATTCTCCCTCAGCTTAATTTACTCTCTGTGCGTAAGTCTTGTGGTGTAAATAGTTAATAGAATTTGCGTTACATTCTTTCAACTTATTTTCCATAAAGTTTAAACAATAAGTGAAGTCTAGAACTAACATCTACAATAATTCTCTGTGTTCGACCCTGGATCACCAAGGTAAACCTACAGTTCACTTGCACTTGGGCAACTTGTAGGAAAACTTGTTCTCAACGAGAACTTAAGAATTATGCGATGAAGAATTGCACAAAGAGCATTTTGCAATGCTATGAGCATGACTTATGACTCATCGTCTACCATAGAAACATGCAATAACATAGAGTTACAATGAGGTGTTATGCGCGATGACACATTGCAGTTGAATTACACATAACTGAACCTATTAAGTCCAAGCATGAGAGTGTCTTAGCTAACTGAACATAAACCAAAGGACCCCATACATCGTTGTGAAGAAGTTCAAGTGGTGTAAGAGAAATGGAGAAAGACATAGGAAAAAGTAATTTAGTCATTTTTGCTTTTAAACAACTAGTGCATTTGCAAGTAGAATGAGAAGACGCCATAGATAGACTAATGCGAGATAAAATAGTACGAAGAATCCTTGGAGTAGGATAACCTAAACAAAAATGTTGTAAGACTCAAACTTCAGGTATCTTAAAATTTCCAAAGACCTTGAAAGGATTAGTTTGGATCAAATTTAGGACAAGAAAGTAGATTTGAGAAGTGTTTTGGTAAGTGTGTTGTTTCTGTATATTGTTGTATTAAATGCCTTATTGGAAATAAAGATAAAGTTTGTTTCATCTTTTCCATGTTAAATTCTCATCACCTAAAGTTGATTTGCTATGTTAAGTGTTTTGGAGATTAAGTTAAGGAAGTTAAGATGAGTATATTTGGCGTTTGATTGCATCAAGGATGCTTAAGTCGCTTTGCGTTTCACAAGATAGGCAAGCAGGTTTGCGGGGTAGGGTGTGACAAATGCCATAATGATAAATTCTTCTTTTTTGCATACAAATTTAAATTTTTTGATTGCATGGTAGATGTGGATAGAGTAGAAGTACTGGGAATATGGTAGAAACGATTGATGCTTTCACCAGTATATAGAGTTTGGTTGTGACTTTATCCTGAATGCGTAACCAGTCAGTATGAAAAATGAAAATGCAGTTATTATCAAGACAAAATTTATGAACAGATAAGAGATTTGTAGCAAGTTGCGGATCATGAAGTATTTTAGAAAGATTAAAGGTATGAGAGGGAGTTTAGAGTTTGACCACTGTCGGTATTTTGAATATTTAAAGGTTGATTCTTTTCCAATGTGACAGTTTTCTCATAATTATAATTGTTGGATAAGTTGAGATTTGTCCGCTCATTAATAAAATAAACGTTACATCCACTGTCATATAATAAAAAATTATTAGTATTTTCCACAGAAGATTGAGAATTCATAGAGTTTATCGCTATTGCCTCTAATTAAGAGGGTGGATGTCGGCCTTAATAAGAGAAATTCATATCCTTGTTTCTAACAAATCTAACGAAATATACATCTAGATAGCCGAGAATTTATTTTAGGCCCAAAAGTAGGCCCGTGTGTGGGAGGAGGCCTAATGAGGCCACGATGAGAAGATGAATTTGTTAATAGGCAAATTAGGCTGAAGGGCTTGTTGGGCCGAGAGTAAGTAAATTGGTTGGGTTGGTAAAAATTTGTTCCACGCGATCCATTTCCATGAAAATAATTAGAATGATTTGGCGAATTAAAATTAGGGTACCATTTCGTCTGCCTCTTTCGTGGATGCCATTGGATGGAAAGTGAAAGGTTTGTGTCGCTGCCATGGCTGTGGGAATGGGTTCAATGACAGACGATTTGGCTATAGTGGATTCTTCTTAGATGAGTAATGTGTGAAGTTCTTCAAGAGATATGGTACTACTTTGAGTTCTAATTGATGTTCAAAAGGCATTGAAGGTCGGGGGAAGGCCATTTAAGTTATGGACTAAAATTTCATCATCTTCTAGAGAGACAGAGGTTGTAACGATCTTGTCAACGAGGGCTGTTATTCAAGAAGTGTATTGGTCGATGGTTTCAGAGGGATTTTCTTTATGGTGTAAAGGGAAGATCTGAGATCTAGAATATTAGATCTGGTGTTGGAAGAGTATCACTTTTCTAGGGAGAACCATAATGCTTTGGAAAAGGTTGAGCCGACGACATAAGCAAGTGTAGAAGAGGATAAACCTGCATTTATGAGAGTGAAAAGGGCTTGGTCATGGGAGAACCATTGAAGATGTTCAGTATTGGTTTCAAGGGTGGTTCCAATGGTCGTTTAAGATAAGAATTTTGGAGGACATAAGAGGGAATCATCAATGTGACCAAAGAGAGAATGAGCTTTGAGGATGGAAGAAACTTTGTATTTGCACAGGACATAGTTGGTGGAGTCCAAATGAAGGGGCACGAGGTTGCAAATATTGGATAGCAAGAAGAGGGTGGAAGTAGGAACGAATTGGTTTTGTGATGATTTTGTGAAAATGAGAGTTTCAGTGGAGATAGGATCAGATTGGGAGCTAGAGGTGGCCATTGAGAAGGTATGTCAAAAAACTTATTTTGAGGTATGCTTTGATACCATGTAAAAAAAATTGAAATGTAATTGTGATGAACTTGCTTGATTCTTTTCATTGATGAATGTAAATATTTATAGAGAATACAATGAGACAAATATGGTAAAGTATAATAAACGATAATTGACAATAATGAGCTAAATTAAAGGAGGAGATATGGGATCTTGATTTATTTCCTAATACATTTGAGGACCATCGATCTTTAGCAACCACCTCTCCTGTACTATCCCAATCTAGCAATTTGCACTTGCAGAGAGTATTGTTGTTATCGATACTTTATATGAACAAGGCAATATAAAGTACAATACTAAGCATAATGATCAAGTTATAACAATTAGAAATAAAGTATTAGAAATAAACAATTAAAGACCTTACCGAAGATGAAGTTCCAATCGGGTTAGGAGCAACATTGTTAACAATTTGATCATTTGTAACATTAGAAAGTTGGTCGCTTCCATTACCCTAAAGTTAGAAAATAGAAAAATACTGTATAGAAGTTAAACAACTAGAAATAAAGAATATAAACCTATGTTAAAAAGTATGCTATGAATCTTCATACATGTGATTTAAGAAGGTGAGATATTAAAGATCTCATTTCAGACATTTCAACCTCCATCTTCTCACACTTTTCTTCGAGTTTGGCATAATGGCAATCTGTTTGAGACAATAAAGAAAACTTCGATGAGGTGACTCTGAATCTAAATGCTCTAATATAACCCCGGTCTGGACCAAGAACTTTACTTATTGTATCGTTTTCCCCATCGTTTGAAGAAGTGATTATCCCTTTAATGCCAATCTCTTTAATACGCTCCTAAATTATATAAATGCATAAATACTCATTTCAAAAGCCAACAACTAATGAAAACATCTTTAAACATCCTCATACATTTCTAAAGGCAACAACAAGTAATGAAAACATCTTCAAACATCCTTTTCCACAACACCTCCCTCCCTCCCCCTGTAAACCCGATATTTTCTTAGCCTATTCTAATTTAATTTATTCTTTTTATGTGAAAGGAATAAAAAGAAAAAGGGAAATTAATTATATATGTATATGGAAATGTATAATATACATCGCAAATTATTAAGTAAGTAAAGACAAAAAGAAGAGAAAAGAAAGAAGGAGAAATTTCTTTCTGTGGATTTTGTTTCATGTAATTAAACCACCCACCTTCAATTTTATTTCTTTCCTTCTTCACCATTCTCCTTATCATTTTCTTTATCTTTTCTGCAATAAATTCCAGAGAGATTTCAAGGGAAGAAGGTTGAGAGAGGAAGAAGAAGAAGTTGAAGAACTTTTGGTTGAAGAACACAAGAGTTTGCAAGATTTATTTCTCTACAACTTACTAAGCACACCTCTGGTTTTTTTAGATTGCGAGCTGCACAAATAGAATTAAGTGGTGAGGTTTACTTTTATTGAAAGATATTTCATTTTCAAACAAACTTTATGAAGGAAGCTTGAGCAAATTCTGATGTTCTTTGGGTGATTTTTGACAAAGAACACAGGGCATGTGTTTTTCTCGTGAATTCAGGAGACCTCTAGTTTTTTCTGTATTTCAGGGTATACCGATGGAGTTAGAATCTCTATTTAGTATGGTTGGAAATATTATTCAATTTACTACAACTTTTGTGAAGAAACCATGAACTAAAAATGAATAAAAATAAGTTTAATTGCAGGGACAAGTTAAAGGGGTAGTTGTATACGCGATTTTGGAGTGGTTCGGTTTCAAGGGCTATCTGATATTATTCACAAGGAATTAGACTTAGATTTCCTAAGGTAAATTTTAGAGGACCTCAAAATGAATATTTTGACATAAATAAATCTAAATTTAGTTAAGTATTGAAAGAGTTATGATCATTGGAATTGTATGTTGTGAATCTGGATTTTCCGAAAAAAAAATGTAGAGTATGGACTATTATTTTTAGGGATGGACTTCTTTAGAAATATCCTTCATGAACTATGTCAAGCATAATATGTGAAGATCATAATATTAGGTTTCTAATACTCGCTTATGGTTGTTTAACAGGTCAAGAAGAAATAGGTTGGATTTACAGATCAGGAAACTAAGCTTAAGACTATGAGTGACCAAAACCAGTTTTAAAAACAATTTGTTTTATTTCTCCCAATTTTTTTTAAGTATGATTGATTGATCTCCATGTTTATTTACAAGCCTTGAAAATAATTTGAATTCCATGATTATTTACAAGTATGATTTTCGAGACTAGATTTCTTAATGAAAATTTATGCTAGCATGTGATTGCGAAAGTCTGGAAAGTGTTTGAACCATTGTATTTCAACAACGTATGAGTTACTAAGTTTTGTTTTAAGAACTACAGTTTTCACAAACAAGCTAAGTAAGCTTGAGCTTTACGAAAGATAAAGAAAGCAGGTATGTTTTAATATTTTCGTATGATTTTTCTGATGTTTCTATTAACTACATGACTGAGATATTGAGCCCGACACTATATGGTACCGAGTGCACACTAGTTAGATTCCATTGTTGACGTTGAGTGTACTCTGTAACAATGATGCTATCGTGAGTGTTGGGCGGGCTCCACTACGACAAAGACTCTAGGAGTGTTGGGTGGGCCCCACTACGACAAAGATGATGGGAGTGCTGGGCTGGCCCCACTACATCATAGAGCTTGTAAACGTTGTTGTACTAGGTGTCCCTACACAACTTAGTTTTGTCATGTTAGTTAAAATATTTGATATATGTTGACATATCTTACAAGATTTCAATGACGTATATATTGAGTATTTGAGGAAGCTATTTTTACTAATACATGTCTAAGTTCATGCCTTGTATGAACAAATTTATTGTGTAAGCTTCCACATGCTCTTATCTTTAAATTTTTAGTTTTAAACTGAGTCACTCACTAAGATTCATAGCTTACCCCCTTCCAAAATGTTTTACCCACTTTACAGGTAGAGATCGAGTTTTCGATGCCTGATAGACTGCCTTAGTCTGCCGAAGCTGCGATATCGATTGCCAGTACGTGGTTAGAGTTATACATAGAGTCTGTTGTATCATGATGTATCTTGGTTTGATATAGATACTCTACGGTTTATGTAAGCTTTAGGTGTTGTGGTTGTATAAACCTTTGTTAGTTATGTTTTTGGTTGAGGTGTCACATGGTTTACTCGTGTAATTTGTTATTTTGGACTACACTTCATGTATGTATATGATTAGGATAGAATCTGCTGTGTTATGTTGCATATACAATAGTTTATATACTACATTGGCAAGTTTATCTCGTTAAGTTTTCAGCAGAGTCGACAGTTACATGTACAGAACATCTAGTACAACTCAACAAGTATTTGATATTCCCCAAACTCTTATATGTATCTAAAGCCAACAACAACTACTCAACAAATATTTACTGAATAAAAGAGTTTTTGCAACTTTACCAATGTTTCTGCAACTTCTGGGTTAATGGGAGTTCCATCTTTCTTCCTATATGCTCTAGCCCATAATGCGACCCTTGTCACTGACGACTATACAAACAATTTTTTGTTTAAAAAATGCAATGTAGTTAGATATAGTACTAGATTTAAGAACATCATTATATTTTTTTTATTTAGAATAATCAATACCATATATTTTGCTAATCGAGCATAACCCTTACGGGTACATGTATGTGGAAGTTTCCTCTTCTTCATTGATTTGTATTTTGAACTTTCAGCCTAATCAAACACAAATGGATTAATCATCAAAATCATTAACCATACCTGTAGGTATCTTTTAAAACAAATGACATTTTACTTTGAACCTTGCATTCTTCTTTTCTTTCACAAAGTCCATCAAATCTTGCATAGCTTGTATATTGGACGACTTCATTTTACAAAGCTCTTCATTGTTGGAAGTTGATTAAATTTGTTTCACTACTCGTGATTTTTCTGCTCGCTACAGTCTACCCATCTTTTGGAAAAAAATATCTTTTTTTCTAATCGTCTCACATTGTATCTTAACTATAATATTTCAAATTATTCTAAGTGTGTATGATCAATAAAACATACTATAATCAATCAAATTGTGCAAGATGGAAAAATATAGTACTTACTTGAGTTTATGTCCATAAGATTTCCTTGTATCTTGTTAACAATTTTCTCCAATCATTTATAGTCAGAGGCATTACCTCTCTCACAAGTGGACCTAGAAATGAAGACAATCCAACTAAAGTTTCACCAACTGGTTGTTGAAACTAGTTAAATGTTATAATATTCACTTTATTACACTCTTCAGTAGCAATGGTTTTCATCTTTGTAGAACCTCCATGTTTTTTGGGAGTTGTTGCTTAGTTGGTTTAGCTTAGTTTGAATGCTCACTTACTTCTTGTGATCCATCTAAAATAGGTGAAAGTTGACCCCTAGAAGCTAACTTTTGAAGTGCTTCTCTTGTATGAGATGCTGGTGAATCAAATGGTACAGGTGTGCTCAATGTTGTGTGGGTACTATCAAGATTATCTCCATCATTGGGTGGCTCGGCTCTTAAGTGTTGTGAGGGTAGCTCCCTCTTTGTCATTCACTTTGTTATTGTTCACATTCTCACTCGTTTTTAACCCTCTTGAAAGAGATTTTAATCCCTTCTTAGAACGTCTCTTTTTTGGTGCTTTCGGATCAAAATCAAGACATCTTTTGGAAACCGGTTTCCATTGCTTTCTTCCTTTTCCAATCTCTATAAAAAAAATATTAATGTAAGTTAGTGTAGGATTATTAAACAAATTAGATAGAGCAATCATGTAGGGAACATATAAATAAGAAGAACTCTTACGTCACTTACCATTTGAGTAGACATGGATGAACAAAAATTACTACACGAAATTACTTGAAATTACAAATGATACAAATGAAAGCTTTTATAGCCAACACGAAAGTACAACCCAAAACTTAGTGGAAGTTCAAATATGTAAATTTCAAATCAAGAGTCCTTTACAATTATCTCTTGCATGACTACATTCTTCATTATCTTCAACAACATTCTTGAATGAAGTAGAATTACTTTCACTAATAAATGCATCATACTCTTTGTCATTGCGAGACTCATTTCTAAAGTAAAATTTATATAAGTATTAAAAAGTTGACATTTGAATAAATCTGCGAAAGGACTAAGCGATAAAATCTTTTATAGTTAAGTATATATTTTTATGATTAAGTGGGTAGTTCGAGAAAGAAGTTAGGCGATAAGAAGAGAAAAAGTCTTCACGTAAGTTAAGAGTGAAATTTTTTAGTGTAGACTAGGAGTTTTGGATGGTCTTCACGAGAAGAACCAAGTGTTTTACGGAGAAGAAGTGTGCAAGGAAGCCTTGGAGTTTAAGTTTGCGATAAGATCAGTTCTATGAGAGTAAAAATGGTTAGTTCACGTAGAAGATTTCTTATAGTAAAAATATAACCATGCGATATGATTATTCGTAAGAAATGTTAAGTAATTGAAGTTATTTGCAGTTTGGGTTAGGTAGAAAGTAAGGTCTGGTGAAAAAAATGTCAAAATCTGATTTGACAGGGGTTAACGTGTAAGATTAAGGATTTAAGCATAGTTAGGTTGAATATTAAATTTACACGTGTGAAGTTTTAAGCAGGAGATTGTGAACTAAGAAGAGTTTATGCATGACTAATTTAGTTTAAGGGCTCTATAAATAAGAGTATTTGGATAACTAGGAAGGGGATGATGAGAGTTTTGTTGAAAGGTTAAAGTGCTGCTGGTTTAGCCACTCGAGAAGATGCTTACAGGAAGAAGAAGAAGGATTTATTTAGTAAAGTTTGGTGAGTGCTTTTCTCTCAAATGAATTTATGTTTAACTTTATTATGATTTATCTTTACTGATTTGAAAGAAGAATTCAAATGAGAATGTTTCAAAGAGATTTCTATGAAAACTTATGTTTTTAAGAATGATTTATAATGTTAAAGCTTGATTTGATGACTATGATTTTAATACTAGGTTTCTTCAAGATGATGCTAACTTTTATGTGCACATAAAAGTGAAGGCCACCGTGGGATGCATCGGCTACATGGTGATAAGAAACTGGCTTATACGTTGAAATGAGTGTATAAAGCTTAGCGACCTAAGCAACAAGGATGAATTTGTATGTTCTTGGATCCTATTGATACAGTAGTCTAAAGGCGAGGTAATGAGACCAAACGTAGAGAACGATTCGAGATCCTTGGCAAAATAAAATGATTTTTCAAGCATAAAGAAAGGTTTATGCAAAATGAAATGATTTGTCGATATGTTTAAATGAATTGATATTATTATTGTGAAATGATTATGAAAAGGTATTGTGAAAGATTTTCATAAAACCTCACTAAGTCTTTTAGACTTATGTTTTAAAACTTTATCTTCTAGGATAAGGCTTTTAGGCCAAGTAGAAAAGAAGGTTGAAGGATTTGCAACGAGGTGATTCAAGGCGTTTTGAAAATGGTTAAGTCTTGGTTATTTGATCAAAGTATTGTAATAATGTATGAAATGCTTGTTATTAATAAATTATATGTTTTTGTTTGTATTTATTTTGCTTGACATTACATTGACCATCGTTATGGTTTGAGTGTTGTGAATAGTTTAAAAGGAGTTGAGAACAAGATTTTGTGATAAGAAAATTTCAAGGTTGTAACAAACTCGCATCCTATTCCTACTTCGGCATTTTTGTTGCAGTATGGTTTGGGGTGTGACAGTCATAAATCTCTAAATCTTGAAATCTTTTAGGTGTCGCCTTCAATACAACATACCAATTGGATGTCTCATTCTCTCTTGAGTAAAATACTTGGTTATAGCATGTAATCCAAGCATAAACAACTTCTTACTAAATTGATATTGGCTTTGATGTAAATTGACAAGCGTAAAACCAACGTCAACTCTTACTCCATCTGGAATATTTACCCAATCACATCTAAACAGAGGAATTTGATGTACATAATAGTCTAACAAAATAATATAGGTTAGCAAACCATAATAAGAAACCATATCAACAACTTTAGCTTCATCTCTAGTACTTGATCTGCATAATGTTTTTGCTTTAAGAGATACACCATTGTTTTGTGTTGATTTTTCAATACTCTTGACATAGAATCTTTGACCATTAACAATAAAACTAGTGAAAGATACTGTAGATTTTCTAGGTCCATTTGCAAGCCACTTTACTAACTTCAATTCATTAGTGTTAGATGAATCCATTTCAATCTATCAAATCCAAATACATGATTTAGATGCTTTTAGTAGCTTATTATTTTGGTGCTTACCAACTAAGGCATAAAAGAAACAATTATCTACCTTTGATTTCAACCATGATGGAAACTCATTAGAGTGAGTTTTCAACAATAAGCTACTATCTCTAACAAGTCTTCTATTTGACGTAAGTAGCTCATTCATATACATCCTATAAAATTATTGAGTTACATGTGTATTATACAATAATAGCAAGTAATAATTTTAGGCTTCAACTTTAAATAAATACTCAACAAATGGTTCAATCTCTATAGTGTTGAATAGCACATATCTATGTGCATTATTTAAGTCATCATCATCCATCGTAATTGATATCCATGTTGATATTGGACAACCTTCGAGAATGACATTATTCTCCAATTCTTCATTACGCAATTCTTTACAAAAGAATTCTGACGGCTCATTAGAAAATCCACTAGAAAAGTTAACACATTCATCTGCTAAATAACCTTCAACACTGGAAAAGTTAACACATTCATCTACTAAATAACCTTCAACAATACACCCTTCTAGTCTTGCTCGATTCCTAACATATGCTTTAAGTACCCTCATGTATCTATGTCAATAAATAAATCATAATTAAAAACAAAGATACTTCAAACTCCTATATAAGAATAAATGTGGTACCTTTCAAATGGATACATCTAATGAAAAATTGGACCGATTTGCATAATCGAGCTTCACGTACTAAATGAACAACCAAATGTACCATAATATCAAAGAAGGAAGGAGGAAAAAACCTCTTCAGAAGGCATAGTGTTTCAACAATTTTATGTTCAATCTCTACCAATTTTTCTCTATCAATCACCCGTTGACAAAGAGTATTGAACATAATCTCATTATTGTATTTCTTGGACCTTTAGGTAGTAATCCTCTTAAATCCATGGGTAAAATTTGTTGAATTAACACATGGTAATCATGTGACTTCAATCCCATAATTTTACAATCATCCAGAGATACACAATTTGAAATGTTAGAATTTGTCCATTTGGCAACTTTAAGTTGTATAATTTCTTACAAAAAGATTATATCTCTGATTAAGACAGCGTATGAGGTGCTGCAAAAAAAAGGTATATTTGTTTTTCTCTTTCTTGTGGGTGTAAATCAGCTCTTATGCCCATTAATTCTAAATCTTTTCAAGCGTTAACTCTATCCTTAGATTTGCTTTCAGTGCCTACTAAAGTCCCAATAATGCTCTAACAAATGTTCTTTTCAACGTGTATGACATCGATATTATGGCGTAACACTAGCTCCTATGTGAAAATGAAAGGAATAGTGTTAGACGAATGAAAGATTATTTACTTAATGGGCCTTAACATGAGTGAAAATTGGACGTAATAAATGAATACAAAAAGTTACCTTCCAATATGGTAAATCAAAGAAGATGGATCGTTTTTTCCATATTTCTTTTATTTGTGTACTTTGCTTCCTCTTATTGCACTTTTCCTATTGATTTTTGAACTTTCTAAGACGTAGATAAATCTAATTTCCATTCACCAACTTGAGTGGCAATCCATTTTCTACTTTTCCATTAAACCAAGATTTTTTTTCTATATGAATGAGAAGCGGGTAAAAATCGTCTATGACCCATGTAAGAAAACTTTCTACTATTTTAAACCAAACTGCATGTGTATCATCTCCACAACTTGGACATGCATTTTTTGCTTTCGTGGTACACCCAACAAGATTTCTATACGCTGAAAAATCATTTATGGTCCACATGATAATTGCTATTAAATTAAAAGCCATTTTGCTAACTATATCATAACATGACACTCCTTTCTACAATGCTTCTAAAATCTTCAATAAGTGATTGTAAATAGATTGTTTAGGACAAGGAATAAGCAAAGTCAGCATTATGTTCTCCTTCTCATGCATAACCATCGTGGTAAATTGTATGTAACAAGCATTATTGGCCAACAACCATACCTACTACTTAAACTAGAAAATGTGTTAAAACCATCTGTGGCAAGACCAGACCTTAAATTACGTGGGTTCATAGAAAAATCTAGCCATTTCTTGTTGATTAATTCTCATGCTATTGAATCATCAGGATGATGCATTTTACCATCATTGCTTTTATGTTGTGAATGTCATATTAAATTCTTAGCAACTTTATAGGTATTAAACATGCGTTTCAACCTAGATATGATAAGAAAGTATCTTAAGTCTTTAGCAGGCACACCTTGTCTACTTCATTTAGTACGAGCATCCATCAACCATCTAGGTGAACCACAATGTGGACAAATTTCCAAGTTCTCATTTTTCTTTTCAAAATAAACAACAATCATTTGCACATGCATGAATCTTTTGATATCCCAAATAAAATGTTTTGAAAAAATTTCTAACATCATAAAGAGATTAAAGGATAATATTGGTTTGAAGGTAGCATATAATGCAATAATTCTAATAAGTCATTAAAATGTTTATCAGACCAACCACTTAAAGTTTTAAGTTTATATAAGTCCATCGTAGCGAACATCTTTGTGAATTTTATACCATCGTGATCTAAGGGGGCCTTTGAATTTTTCATTTTTTGATGAAGTTCACTATCAGTACTTGAAAAAGTAGGCTCAACATTTAGTTCTTCTCTTTTATATATAGACCGATACATGTTTGACAAGATGTGAATTGATATGCAAAAGGGTAAAAGATTACGCGAGGTATATAGGCAAGGTCGTGTATATTAGAAAATTTAAAATAGTTGTGAGGGGTACTTACTTAACCATCTTGACAAAAGAATTTTTGTATTTTACCCTCGATTTTACCGTAGCTAGGTGCAAGCGTGGGTGTCGAATCCAAGGGAGTGTAGGACGAATATTCGTTGAATGCAATACTTAGAAAAAAATTGAGATTAGCAACAAAAGGGAAAAGAAAAGCATGAAAAATAATAAGGGAAGAAAGAGAAATTTAGTGTGCAATTTGGTTCACAAAGAAAGAAGAGGGGATATTAGAGATTGAAATTCTATATGATACGTGAGATATGGGCTTAGGTATGGATCCAACCTTATCATTGAATAAAAGATGGTAATAAAGAATGAATTATGCTTTAATCAAGAAAAGAATTTAATTCAAGATTTCCTTGCAAGATCAAATTGCTTGATCTTGGAAGGAATTCTTAAATC
>JBBPDI010038733.1:0-21472 GCA_037974545.1 Cucumis variabilis
TATATGTATATATATATATATATATATATATATATAGCCATCTAATTTTGTTCAACCTTATTTAAAATTATTTATTATCTTGTGAGTTTCTTTTTTATCTATAATTTATTTTATTATACATATTTGCTTTACATTTTGTTGTTTATCTTTTATCTTTTTTTTTTATCATTGTTTCTTTTCTTTGTTAATTTATTCTTAAGCTTTGTCTTTTTTATGCTTATCTTTAATTTCTTTATATTTAGCATTTTATATTTAATTCTTTTTTTCTCTTCATAGAATGTATTATTATTTCTTGCAAAATTTTCTCATTTTTTTATGTTATTTAATATTATATTTTTCTTCCATATTTTGTTTATTTTTCTTGTTCTTATTTCTTCATTTTTCTCTTATAATTACTTCTTTATTATCTTATCTCTACGTTTTTCTTTCTCTTATAATAAATTTATTTTCTATGTACATTATTTCATTTCATATATTGTTTATCTTTTTTAACTCATTATTGTTACCATAATAATTCTATTATTTAGTTTAAAAAACAATTGTTGTAGTTGTATTGTTATGTACAGTTGTTATTATTATTAGCACTCTGTAATACTTTCAGAGAAAATCATCAAGAAATGATACTCTCAGTCTTGAGAAAGTTCTCTTCACTTTGAATTTTTTCATAGTATCAGATTGGTGACTAACTTCCGATCTCTGAAGCTTCCGTCAGTGTCAAAGCTTCACCAGAACCCATGACTCATCCAACTAAAGTACTATCTTCTCTGATCTTCCAACTCCTCTCCAACATCTGCAATCTAATTTTAATCTGACTTGATTCTACAAACTATGTATTGTGGAAGTTCTAGATTTAATCAATCTTAATTGCGCATAAACTTTTTGGCTTCGTTGATGGCTCTGACCCAATACCGACAAGATTTATTGTACAGACTACTACTGGTACCTCTTCATCTTCTCCATCTGAAGCAAATCCCTTCTGCCCAAAAAACAACTCCACAATTTAGCTGGCAAAAAATTCTATTTTCCATGGGCAGACAAAACCCATTGAGATAGACTTTCATTTTGTTTCAGAATGAACAACTAAAAGAAACGTCATTTTACAATTTGTTCCTACACAACACCAACTGGTGGACTTGTTCACTAAAACGCTCACATCTAATCGCCTTCACCACCTCACTAGGAAACTCATGCTTCATCAACATTCGTTTGAGGGACCATGTTAACAGAATAATTCTGTTATTTAGTTTCAAAAACAATTGTTGTAGTTGTACTATTATGTATAGTTATTATTATTATAAATACTCAGTAATACTTTCACATAAAATCATCAAGAAATAATATTCTCACTCTTGAGAAATTCCTCTTCTCTTTAAATTCTTTTTCTTATTTTCTTCTTCTTTATCTTGTTTATTTTAGATTTTTGCACATATATACTTATTTAAATGTTTGTGTGTTGGTTTATGATTTATTTAATATATTCTTGCTAATAGTAATTTAATTTTTTCTAATATTTTCAATTAATTTTTTTTTTTAAAAAAATCTGACAACAAAATCTAAGAAATTTGGGAGTCCGATTTCTTAGAATTCTTGAGGTGATGAGTCAATTCTTTGGGAGTCCAAGATCGATCTCCAATATCTTTTAATGACAACCTAAATATGTTATTTTATGTCCATATAATTTATTATGATCCTTCTTTATTCTTGTTTTTACTTCTCTAACTTTCCTTTTAAGCCTTATTATGTTTTTTATTTAAAATTTTCAACTCTTTCTAATTAAAGTTTTCAATGTTCTAAAATACTTCCAATTTAAAATTCTTTATGTTTTAAAATAAAGACTATTGTTTACTCATTTAGAAAAAAATTTAATCGTTTAGAAATTTTTTTCTTTAAAGTTATAATTTTTTATCTTTTCTCAAACATTTAAAATTTAATCCATGATTTCATAAGGTTTTCTAATCGATCTTTTCTAATAACTTATATCGTTTTCCTCAAACAAAACTCCTATGACAGAATCTAGGAAATTTAGAAGTTTGATTTTCTAGAATTCTTGAGGTGAGGGATCATATCTTTCGTAGTCCAAGATTTGATCCCAAAAAGAAATGATCTTAATTAATATTTAAAAAACATCTCTTTATTACAAAGCCATTCGAATGACAGATTTTGGAAAATTGTACTCATTTCTCACTTTCTGAAGGTAAGAAAATTTTCTTCAATATAGTCCAATTGATGAATGCTCTCCACTTATTTTATGAGATCATTGCTTCAAATATTGGAGTAGTGATAGGTAAAATAAGACATTGGTTTTAAAATAAATTAAAGAATATTTTTAATTCAAGATTTGAAATTCGGCCGTCGTTTTCTAAACGGGTGTTATGGGATGCTATCATCTTTCTCGCACACAAATGACTCCCAACTCAACTCTAGTTTTAATAGAGACCATTTTTTATAATTTTATTTAAAAATTATTTACTTTATTTCGGTGTTCATTCACACGTAAAATTGATTGGTGGCGATTTCTATACTCTTTTTAAACTAACCATTTGAAGGGTGTCGGTCGCTTTGTGTCATCTCTTTCCTCAACAATTCCTTAAATGCACAAAACCTTACGCATTTATAATCATTAATGATAATAATAATAATATTTTATTATTACTAGTCTTTCAACATGTGCATTGCACGTGACTCTTTTAACTTGTTAAATGAATGTAAAAATATGAAGTCAATAAAAAAATCACATATAACAAAATTCAACAAATTTAATTTTCAAAAGTACAAAAGATACATCATTTTTAAAAAAATGTATAAAAGATACACATTACTATTGTTATTATTAAAGTTATTTGATAATGAGTTTATTGAAGAAAAAATGTTTGATAAAAAGGTCATCCAAAATGAAAGTGGAAAATGGAGAGGACTAAAAGTAATTTTATGTTAATGTTTTAAGGTTTAATGCATTCTATAAGATATTATGCATTAAAAAAATAATCTTACAATCAATGTTAGATTCTTGAATTATAATAAAATTTTGTTTTTTTTTTGTTTTTTTTTTTGCATAACATGTTACTTTCATTTTAAAAATATAATTTTGTTTTTCAAAGTTTATATCATTTTTTATTAGAAAGAAGATTGTATTCATTAAAGAAAATGTGAAAACATCTATTGGAGGAAAGATTGTATTCATACCAAATGAATAAATTCTTTGTCAAGAAGAAAAAATAACCTACATAACTTTTTATAGAAAAATGTGATTATCTATTATGCCCTAACACACTATACATCAAATAACTAATTTTGAAAAAATTGTTGAATTTGAAAAAAAATACACATACAAGATTTTTATAGAAAAAGGTACACAAATGTGATGTTTATCTAATTTTAAGAGTTAGGTAGTTTGTTAAATAATTATTGAAACTTTCAAACTTTCAAATTCTCAAATTTATTATAGTTTATTGTAAAATCAATTTGTTATGACTTTTTATTAATTACTTGAAAAAACTAATCAACTTCTAAAACTTTTAAAATTCTAAAATATATTAAATTTAAAGTTTTATTATTTTTAATGAATTTCTTAGGACAAAAACGTAAAAGCTACTTTTATATTTCTACCGTATTACCTTTAACTATAATTAATAATTAGATTCCAATAAAAGTTACGTAATTCAAACACAATAAAAGTGTATTAACCACACTTCACCATTTTATTAATAAAACAACTCTAATAAAAAACAAAAATTAATTAAATAAAAAACATGAGCAAAAAATATATTCTCTTACAATGTTCAAGATTTTCCATTGTTAGATTCTAAAAAAAAAGATCTTCATGGTTACATGACTCAAAAATATCTCATGAAAAAAATACACATAAGCATATATTTAGATCACATGTTTACATTCTAACAAAAGAAAATCTAAGATTACATGATTTAAACATCCACGAAGAAATACAAAATACATACTTATATATAGAAGTAAATAAATACAACAAAAATAAAAAAAAAATAAAAGAGAACATAAGAATGATAATTTGATTTCTTCGAAACATCTTAATTTTTTGTTGTGACTTATGATCGATTTGAATGGAAGGAAATAATAAAATATTTATGCTAAAAAGTTTCAAAGAGGGGAAAATTGAAAGGTTGAGAGATCATATAGAAGAGTTAATAAGAGAGAAGAGAGGTGAATAATTTGAAGATAAAAGGTTAAGAGAAAGATGAAAAGAATGGACGTGGAAAATAGAAGTTTTAATAAGAGAATTAATTAATTAGAGAGAAAAGTGAGTTTTTTTTAGACTTGGAGAGAATTATTTTCTTACATTTAGGAAGAAACAATGGAAGGACAGAATAATAAATAAATTAATTAAATAACATTGTTCACACGAGATTTCGAAGAAATGTATTTCGTGGAATTGAACTTTGATATATTGATGAATATTGTGAATACAATCTCTAGTATTTACTCCTTTGATTCTTTCTCTCGAATACAAGTTTAAAAACTTAAAATTTCTTGATCTTCGGTCTTTAGGATGTTGTAGTTGCAAGTCGATCTAAACTTCGATCTTCTGGAATCCGAGGAAAGTTTAATCTTCCAAGTCTTCAATCTTTCAGAAGATGTTGATCTCGAGGTTGATACGAATTTGTACGTCTTGAGAGCTTTGTAGAAGTTTGAATCTTCAATTTTTCAGAGCTTCAATACTCTAGAGCTTCCTTCAACCAAAGATCTCCTTAAATGAGTGGTGAATGTCTCTATTTATAAAGAAACTTTATTGGCTTTAGGTGGGCTTGGGCCCATTTGTCTATTGGGCTTGGACCCGTTTGCTTGTTGAGCTTGAGCTTAGACTTGGACCCATTTTTCATCATGGGCTTGCATTGAGTTGGATATGAGAAAACTTGACTACCCAAAATCCAATCAATATATAATTATCACAATTTTGTTGTGATGACGTGGCAGAATATAATTAGCCAAAATTTCTTGCCCAACAAACATAAAAGTAAAATATAGATCATCATAAGATTGAACAATCATATTAATAAAACAACTTTAAAAAAGTAATTTAATTTAACAATTAACTACATTAATTTTGTATTTAAATGACAAAATTGCCACCAAAGTAGTAATGAAAAAAATCTTATAATGAAAGGACCAAGTTGGAACAAAAAATGTCTCCTCATCCATGCTTTCATATATACTATTGAAAAAGAAATATATATTCATAGAAATTAAAGAGGTTAGCTCCATGTGAGTAACACACTCCATCATCTTCTATTTCCTATGTTACTTAAGGAAATAAGAAAAAAAAACTAAGTAATAAATAATGTTGTCTTCTTCTTGCGTATGCATAGCTAGCTAGGCGAGTTAAATTGAGAGAGAAATCTTCTAAATATTGAACTTTTGGAGAAAAAATTGAGAGAGAAAGAATAACAAACTAATAGAATAAAATACTCAACAATGTTGGTAGAAAGAAATCAAGAAAGCCTTTTATATAATAATGAAAGTTGAAGAAATGTAAATGAAAAACCATTAGTCTTCCATAATTAATTATATTACAAAAAAATAAAAATAAAAATAAAAAGATATTTAATTTCTAAAATGTAAATAAAAAACCATTAGTCTTCCATAATTAATTATATTATGAAAAAATAAAATTAAAAATGAAAATGTATTTAATTTTATTAATTTCTAAAATGTAAATAAAAAACTATTAATCTTCCTTAATTAATTATATCACAAAAAACAAAATTAAAAATGAATTTACCATGAAACCAAAAAGTGAATTGAAATACAAAATTAAAAAAAAAAAAAAAAAATCTCTACATTGAGACTTTTATATATACTATAGATTATTATTATTATTATTATTCAATCATTTCCCTCCTCATTAATTATCTTATTTCCAATAATTATAATTATATTCCATCATATAATTATCTTTATTTTTTTATATAATTATTTATACAAAATGAAATAATTAATATCATAATCCACTTAAAATCTAAATTCTTAATTAAACATACATACCCATGTATATATACTTAATTAATTCCAACTCCACTAAAAACCAACTTTTCCTTTTAAAATTACAAACCAACTCAAATCTCCAATTATTTTTAACTAACCCAATCTTCTCCAATAAATCATTTATTTGAAATTTTCATGAATTATCTTAACCTAATTAATTCAATTTTAGTTCCAATCTTTAAGATAACACTAAGTAATTTAAGATAATTAATAAAAACTCCTTAAAGATTTGAGATGTTACATTTTCTGTCTCAATAACTATATTCTAATATATAATTAACAATTTTTCTTTTAAATAAATCATATTCCTTCCCTTTCCTCATTTACCCAATCATATCAATCTCTCTCCTCAATCAATATTTATCATTCTTCAAACTATTAATTATCTTCCACGATAATTAATTTTTCACAAATAAAACTATCTTTACCCTTTTCCATAATAATCATATATATAAATATATATAATAACCATAATCCTATCAACACCCAAATCCACTAATTAGTTAAACATTCACCCAAACAAATATATAATTAATTCAAATAAAAAAAACTAATATCATTCAAATAATCCAAATAAACTCAAACATATTTAAATAAAATTAAGATAATTAAATTAAAAATTACCTTAATTTTGAGGTGTTACATTCTTCCCTCTTTAAGAACTTACATCTTCGAAAGTTCTAATACTTGAACAGCTCAGGATACCGGACTTTCACATTCTCTACCAAATTAACATAAATGTAACACTCGAAGCCTAGGGTTCTAACCAGGATTCAAAATTCGGATCCTTGACATTCCCTTACATCCCCCACAACTTGGCAACATCATTCTTACTTGTCTCAAAGGCTTATTAGAGTGTAAGTTGTCCCCACAAATCAACATGAGTCATTTCAGTTTGCTCTATCCTCACTCACATGCATCGTAGGAAAATTTCAAGAGGTCGCCTAACATAGAATTGTTCCGAGTTAAGCACTCTTAACTTTGGAGTTTCTACAATCGAACCACCAAAAAGGAAGGTACACCTTATTGGTATATAGGTATTAACTTTTAATTCTTTTAATCCTTTCTTAACCTTATTTTCTTCTCCTTAGGATTCCTCTTATTTAGATGTGATATTAGATGATTTACGTCACCTTTTAAGCTCTTGTGGGCTAAGAGTACCATGCAGTTTAGGCTTTTACGATAAAGAGCTTTGCATCTTTAGCAGCTCATATTTTCATCAAGGATTGATTCACCTTATTAATTTATAGAATTAGTCAATCTAATAAGTCTTGGCTTTAACAACAAGGAGCCTTTTGTTATTTATGTCAACAGATAACTTCCTCTTCATGCGTGATGGGACACGACTGTGAATATTCTCGTCATTGTTTTCTTCATGAAATGGTTTTGCCTTCAAAATTTTCATTTATCTCTCATGTTGATCGCTTGTCATCTTTAGACGATCAAAAGCAGATGTTGAAGGCTGATCTTTCTTTGATGTGGAGATTTTAGCCTTTTGAAAGTTAAAGTTCAAGTGGAAGTAGACATTGGACATTAGCTTTCTTCTTCTTTCTTGGCCATACTCAATCTTTGAAACTTGAAAAATTGAAGATTGAGTAGTTTAAGGCTTGATATGAACAAAGACAAAAGTTCTTTGCTTGATTTCCTTTTAATTGTCGACTTCTTCGGAAATGGAAAGTTTTACCATAAACATTCTTTTCCTTTTTTCTATATCTTTGTGTATTCAATCTCCCTTATTATACCTTCGTAATTCACCAGAAACTAATAAAATTCAAAATATCGTAGTTTTTCTTCCAATACATGAGTTTCCATGTAAGCCAATTTTTTGTGTTTATTGTTTTCAATATTCTATTCGAGACAAGCAATAATGAATGCCTAGAAAATAGCCTAGGAGAAATCCAGACCGAACTAGAAACTGCCATCGCTGGGTTCGACGCCATGGAAAACTACTCCAATCGCTTCAAAAACCAGCAATTTACACAGTGGCCCACCCTCGTCACAGTTTGCATCGCCCTCCAACCAAAAATTGGCTCACACGTCGCTCCTATCAAGCATATGGTCCCATGCACCACCATCTTTTCATCTTACTGTCCAATCTAACCTCCTCTATGCACTGTCATCTTTCTAATCATCTTACCTTTCTAGTCAGCTGTAACTCCATGCGCCACCTATGGCTGCCGAATAAAAACCCTCTGAGTTGCCAATGTATAGCAAGGCTTTGCTGTCTATCGACCCTTTACATCACCTTTCTTTATGGTAACAGGACTGACTAACTCCATAATATATTACGGGTTGAAATGGGCAAGTCTTTAGCGTATTTAAAATCGCTCGAGTTGCTAATGTATTCTAAGAACTCAGTAACTTCGTTACTTAATTTCCTTCGAATTATATAACAGGCTCTTTGGGACTGCCTACATAAAACTTTCCAAGTGAGAAATTAAATGGACAAAATTATTTTTCATGGTTCTAGTTAGTAAAGATGTTTTTCGAAGGTCACCACCAAATCAGGTTCTATTTAACTGGAGAGATTGTTCATCTTCCATCGAGAGACGCCTTGGAACAACTCTAAAAAGGGAATGACTCACTCATTCGGTCCATGAAAATTAATAAAATGGAACCTTAGATTGACAAGCCTTTACTGTACGCAACCATGGCAAGAGATCTATGAGATACAACTCAAAGTCTAGACCTTTTACTCGAAGCGTCAGAATGCCTCTCGATTATATATATTGTTAAAATAGGTCCATGATTGCAAATAAGGGACCTTAGACGTGACTTCCTATTTTAATAAGCCTCTCTTCTCTGGCAAGAGATGGATTTATGTAGGGAGTTAGTTTGGGACACACCAAATGAAAGTATACAATTTGCTAAACTTGAGGAGGTTGATCATATTTATGATTCTCTTGCATAGCTTAATCCAAATTTGATATTATTTATGGTTGTATACTCAAAAAAAGACCTCTTCCTTCTCAAGCAGAAGTGAGTTTTGAAGTCTATCTTGAAGAAGACCGCACTAATGTTGTCACACCTCGTTCAATCTTGACTAAGGAAGGATGTGACCGCCAAGATATTCTACCTTTATCTCTCTGCGAGATGACACATAGAACACCTAGTGAGCGGATTAAATGAATGCCAAAATTTAATGCGAAAGAGTTCAATTACAAAACACAGGGATTTTATTGATAGTGAATCAAAAGTACGTTATAGACGAGTAAAAGTCTTCTCAAGTTAAACTGTAAAGGTTTTTAAAGTTATAATCTTGACTCCATTCGCCTAACTCAACATGTTATGCAATTGAAAATTACCACTACCAAGTGATGCATTCAAGGACATGTCAGGTAATCAAGGTAATAAGTTTGATGCTTGATGTCCTTCGTTACCTAGGGGAGGGGATAAAACAAAATATTTGAAAGGTTACACCAAAAACGTCTAGTGAGTGGAATTCTCTACGAACACTTCTACAAATCAATGTTGTCTTACGCATTGCAATCATTTTCGTCAAATCATACAAAATAGACGCCTTGTGTCTCAAAAGTCAATAAATTCGGTTCAAAGTAATTTCTTCCAAAGTTAAGTAGTAATACGGTTAAAGTTCCTTTAATAACATTCATAGATCATATAGAAGGACATTTTTCCTTTTTAAAACAAGTTTAAGGCTCGTATCATGTGGAGAGACGTGATTGCCTTTACTGTCTTAGCATCTTATTGTAGATAAGTTCCTAAATATTTAACTCATTAGATTGGTATTGTGGTTGTTAATGGATCTAAACCTCTAAGGTATGGATATTGAATATAAGAGTGTATGTATTTAAAAGACGACTTATGTTTGGGTGCTTGTGGTGTTAAGAGTTTAAGTTGAAGTTTAAGGGTCCAAAAGTGAAATTTGAGCTTAAATTAAAACATTTGGGGGATAGTTCAATCTAAATCTTTGGAAGTGTTTAAGGTTGTTGGTCTCTTGTTGATATAATGGATATAAATCCTAAAACATCATCATTTGGGGGATAGTTCAATCTATTTCTCTGAGGCTACGTGACCGGAGATCACTTCCTATGGTTGTTAGGGGATTCCAGGGCTAAAAGAGTTCATGACCGGAGATCAAAGAACCTGAGCCTAGGTGAGGACATGGATGGAGGATTGTAATTTAGCTTTGTGCTCAGCTTAACCCATGGTGGATGGCTCTATGTGCACATAGGAGCGGATATAGAGATTGTTACTGTGGTAGGTGCTAAGTATGCGTGAGCTCAGTTTGACCACGTGTTTCTTTATGAATATGGATCACATGTGAGCTATTCTCGGTCGTGTATTTAGTATGCTATCATGGTAGGATTGGATGGAGGTTGTTACTATGATAGGTGCTAAGTATGTGTGGCTCAATTTAGCCACGTGTTTCCTTGTGGATATGGATCATGTGTGAGCTATTTTCAGTCATGGTATTTAGTATTCTACCATGGTCGGATTGGATGAAGGTTGCTATCGTGGTGGGTACTAAATATGTGTGAGTTAGGTTTGGCTGCATGATTCCTTGATCATGTGTGAGCTATTCTTGGTTGTATATTTAGGCACCTTGTCATAGTTAGATTGAGTATAGGCTTGTTGGCATTACTCTATGCATGATTCTACTTGAGACCCTTCCCCAGAACTTATTTTCTTATATCACTTGTCACACCCTGCCCCGTAGTGACTTGTTTTGATTAAGCAGAGGCATGTCGCCTAGACTCTCAGCGCGTACTCTCCACTAGAGTAGACATTGAGCCCTCAGTGAGCGGTGATAAACACATCGTACAAATCTTAAATGCGAATGTAGATCGTCATAAAATAAGACACTTCATTGTTTTTCAACATAGATGAGTACATATATCTTAACATAAAACTCCTCTATAGACAACAAAATGTAATTTGACAACATTCAGACTCTTCTCGCCTAACTTTTGAAACTATTTGAGAGATGACATTGGCCACTATCAAGAGGATGCGATTGATGAGGCACGGTAGTAAATTAGGATAGCAAGTTCAACATCAGATGTCCTTTGCTACCTAGAGGGGGAGAGGAAGCAAAACATTCATTTGAAAAACTTTAGACAAAATTGTATAGTGAGTAGGGTCTTTTATCAAATTATTCAGATATTTCAAATGAAAGTAGTATAATAACATGTGTTTCAAGCATCGTCGTGCTTCAACTACTAGTCACCTCGGATCATGGGCTTCTCGCCTGTCTTATGGCCAACTCGTAAGGTTATTTTGTGAGTTGAGTTAAGTCTTTGTACATTTTCCTTGGCTCAAGCGTTTACCACACTCTTTTACCAAGTTGCAGCTGGGTGGAGTAAACTCGATGCCCTTAACCTGTCTTATCAATTTATCCACCCATCACGGGTCTTCCACTGCCAAATCACACAGCAAGTAGGGGCATCCTATACTAGATCACACATTAAGAATGAGACATCCAACCTAAGATCGAACAACTAGGGTAGGGAATTCCAATCAAGATCACACAACAAAGATGAGGCTAGATAGTGTACATGGTACAAAGTTATTTCCTTTTTGTCTTATGCATTCTTTATTGTTCAATCATTTTCCCCATTCAGGCAATTAAGATATATGCTCACACACATATGAATTTTTACATTCACACATTATCATATCTCATGTCTGGTGTGAGTATTTTGTTCTTATGTACAACTAGTTTTGATTCATGCAATCTCGGGTGTGAAGCTTAAAACAAAAAAGTTTTATAGATAGTCTACCTTAGCGAAGCTTCACCTTTACGTGGTACGCATCTGAAACCTTTGAAATCTTAAAAAAAATATTTTTTTTGTTTTAAATTGAAGAGTGAAAACATTTAGAGAATCGATCTGAAAGTGTGAACCAAATACTTGATAAAAATTTAGAGAAAGGAGATTATTGATAAAACAGAAGATCAATAATTATTCGTACCTGCATCTTGACATAAACCTAGAAGCCTCGACTACGTTGTAACACCTAAGATTATGAGGAAAACATGAATGAATCGGTATCACATCTGAATGAGAGGGATCTTGAGGACATGAAAGTAATGTTAAAAAAGATTTTAAAAGAAATAAAAGTTAATACCTATATCAACAAGGTACACTTTCCTTTTTGGGGGCTTGATCATAGGAACTCCAAAGTTAAGCATGCTTAGCTTGGAGCAATTCTATATTGGGTGACCTCTTGAGAATATTCTTAGAATGCATGTGAGTGAGGACAAAACATGCTTGCTTGTGGGGGAGAACTTCCACTCTAATAAGCCTCTAAGAATAGTAAGGATGATTCTGCCAAGTTGCAGGGGATGCGGGAGAATATCGAAGATCTAAATTCCAAATCTTGGTCTGAATCCTAGACCTGAAGTGTTACATATGTGCTATTAATTCCAACGATGGTGGTAAAGAGTTTAGAAATTGGAAACCCAAAGAGGGATTTTGTTATTGGATTTATGTGGGTGTAGGTGTTACGTCAACTACAATTATGGACCATTAGAGTTTGGACCTAATAGAAGGAATGGAAAGGAAAGACTGAAGAGAGGGAAAGTGAAAGCAGATGGAGTGGGAGGGAAACAATATAATAGGGCATTAAAACACTTATACGAGACTTGTAAACAGTAGAGCTTGAACATCATCTGCGACGATTATGAGCAGTGGAGATTAAAGATCAAAGTTGTGAAGAGACAAAGCATGAACGGAGATGAGTATCATGCCACCACCAGAGAAGATCACGATGAAGCTTTAATGGAAAAGAAAAAAGTGACTTAGGGTGTAAAGTTAGTTTTTTAATTTTATATCATTTGCTTATAATCAGGCAAAGAGGAAAACAAAATTTAGAAGGGAGGGAAACAAGTTTGAAAAAGAAACTAAAATCATTTTGACGTGCCTTTAGTGTCAATTTCAATAAAGGAGTGTCTTTAATGTCGGTTTAAACCCGATATTGTACCTTCATCTTTGATGTTGGTTAGAAAATTACATTAAACATTCATTTTTATTTTTTCCAACTGACATTATAAACCATATTTGTTCTAATGATACAATGGGGTATTACTAGAAGGACACGGGGATGGGGGAGGAGACATATATATATCTTAAATATTTTAGGAAACATATTCATAGTGTCAATCAAAAGCTTGAAATTCTTTTACGGAAAAAATAATGACTCAAAGTCACAAATAGCTACTCCTTGCGTCTAGCCTTTCAACTCTAAGTTCTCCTTTTTTGCACTTGTTTGCAGGCTCTTGCTAAATCTTGGTTGATTTTGGGTTCCCGAAGGTCTCAGGATTCTTCAAATCTCTCTCTCCTAGGGAAACTCTTAGCGGGAAAACAAACTCAAACCGACTGAAATCCCACTATTTATAGTCCCTTTCAGGTGGAGTCTTCCCATGCTGAAATCATTACTACTATTGGTGGCGAAAAAAGATCCAATATTAAAACACCACGTCTCTGTCGAACATTTATCCTAGATTTGGATTGGGTGACAAGGTCAAATCATCTGCTGACTTTCCTACGTGGACAATGAGGTCATCAATTTATTGAGAAGTGAGCCTATCTTGCGATGGGGGTTCTTTGTTTGGTCCCTTTGTCGCTTAGTTCTTCTTCTCGACTAGACCACCTTTGTCGTGTATAGCCTTATTTTTGCAAGATAGTTTGCGATCTAGGTCTTACAAATTAGGCCACAATTTGTGAGATACAAAATAAGTGAAAGCCAATGGTTTTAACACAAAACTTCTCGACAAACAGTCCCTACCAACTATTCCCTAGAATATGCCATAAAGTTTCATATAAAAAAGGTAAAAGAGATAAGGTGAAAGAAAATATTTTGGATATGACAAAATCAAAATAGGTACACAATGAAAACATGAGTACTGAATAATGTTTCCTAGAAAGAGGGGTACGAGATAGGGCAAAGATATGGTAGAATCACAATAGTAGAGTACACAAGCAAAATATCCAAAGAAAAAAAAACAAGGGATATGATAATGATTGGTAGTGATGAATACTAAAAATATGGTAGGGATGGGTAGGGAACAAAGAAACAAAGAAGACATCAACGTTTTTAAACTAAACTCTAAGAAGATAAGTAAATTAGAAGCTAACTATTTTTGTTCAGAGTTAAAACTTCATCATTGGTTGGGTAAGGGAAAAGAAAGCTTATCTTTGATCCCCACCAAGACCCACAATGCCACTTCACCCCTACCCCTCTCCAAACACAACTCTCTATCCCCACCAAGCACAATCATCTCTTAACTAAATCAATTAGGTTGAACCAATAGGGTGAGAGAATTTGTTGTAGGAAGGGAATAAAACGTTAGAAGTGACAAGAGAAATTATCCTATAGATGTAGGAATTTAAAATCAAAGACCACCCAGTGAGATACAAATACAAAATTTGTGAATTATAAACCAAACACAGCCAAAAGGTTCATGATATTGTTGAAATACAAAATCAAAGACCACTCAGTGAGATAGGAAAACAAAATATGTGAATTATAAACCAAACACAGTCCAAAGGTTCATGATATTGTCAAAGTACAAATCAAAGAACACCTAGTGAGATAGGAATACAAAATATGTGAATTATAAACCAAACAGAAACCCTGCGTTCACCATATTGTCGAAGTACAAAATGCACTTCACAGTTGAAAAAAAATCATAGATAATAAAATAAAAAAAGGTTGATAAAAAAAAACATAGATATTGAAATACAAACAGTAGAGAACAAAGTCATATACATTGAATATAATCATAGATATTGAAATACAAAAGGTTGAGAACAAAATCAAAGATATTAAACTCCAAAGATTCACTGATCTAAAATCAACAAGATACAAATCGTACAGTAATTGAAATATAAATCCTAAAGTTGAAAAAAGAATTTGGGATCGCATCATCGACGACACAAAGTTGAGAAATTTACCTATGACCTCCTCCTCCCTTACCACACTCCAAACGAAAATGTCTACAAACTGTGCAAGCATGTAGATCTATAGATCTATGAAGGGTTAGTAGAATAATGAAACCAAATTGAGTGAAAAAGGGAAGAATGAGCGGTAAGACTTGAGGTTTCGATTGGAGTGGAGAGGGAAAGAATGAGTGGCAAGAAAATTAGAAGTGACGAAAAAAGAGGGAAGACGTGAGCGGACGAAATATTTTTATTAGGGTTTGAGAATGGGTCATCAGAGTGGAAAATGAAGAAAGAGGCAAGGGGTATTGTACCAAAACTATTATTTCAAAGCTCATCCCTAAAATCCCAAGGAAGTCGAACATGCAAGAGAAGAATGATAACAAATCTTGAAATTTGTGCTTTGAAATTGATAAGAAGAATCAACAACTAGAATCGAAAGACATGAAGGAAAGAGGGAAGACGTGAGCAGACGAAAAGTGTGATTTTGTCTTAGAGGAGGCCATCATAGTGGAAGTGAAGGACGAGGGAGAGAGAGACAAAGGTGTGGACATGAAAGAACCAAATAGTACCACTAATAGCAAAACGAAGGAGTGAAGCACAGAGTTTAGGGGTTATTTCTAACCTTAACCCTAATCCCCAATTAAATACAACTCTCGACACAAACAAGAAGTGGGATATAATTAGCCAATTCCACTCCACCAAAACCCTCAATTGAAATAGGTCCTTATATTGTTTTAATTAAAATTTGATAATTTTTTAAACATGAATCTTCTTCTTTTTTCTTGTTACAAAATTGAGATTTGTTTGCTATTTTAAAACTGTTAATTAAGAAGTCTACATCAAAAAAAATTTCCTTTTATTGAACATGACTCTACAACAACAAATTTTTAATGCTGGTTATAAAATCAAGTAACAAAACATACCTAAAAGTTAATAAAACTATAAAGGCTATATTATTTTGTGAATTCGAATAAACTTTAAAGAAATATTCAGATAGGCCCATGATATTTAATTTTATTGGTTCTTGGAATAATACCCTAAATTATGAGAATGCGATAACTTCCTATTTTTCTCAACTTCTCTCTGAACGATACTTTCAATTTCTCAAATTTCTTACTAATATACATAGAAAATCCCCTAATTTAGCTTTCTTTAAGGAAAATTGTATTAGATGAAAAAAAACAGTTCATAACATCTCTTTTTTACATACTGTAAATTTGGCAAATATGACGATAATCAGACAGTAATAAGACGTTAATCTGTTTTTAAATTTGCTATTTTTGCAATTTTGAAAATGTAAGTAACATGGGTTTTATTATCATAATTTTTTTTTTGTTATTTTTATAAACTCCCCTTAAAGAAACCCTAATTTGAGACAATGAGAAAAAACAAATGTACATTTTTGTTTTTATAAAAAGGCAAAGAAAAAATAATTGAAGCCAAGTGCAAAACTTTGGAGATGACCTAAACACAAGAGTCTGGAGAATGACATATATCTACAACAAAATAAAAGATTACAAAATAGAAATCCAAAAGTTATTATCGTGGAATGAATAGAAAGAAAGGTAGATTCTCTAACACAACTCATGGATCCTCTAACATAACTTAGATATCAAAGATTAAGAAATCCTAATTTAATAAAAAAAGAAAATAATCTTATTAAAAATCTTTATTTACATAAATCAAAACCCATCTAAAAAATTTCAAAAGATTTGTTCATTATTTACACTTTTGCAAAAAAAGAAAAGAAAATTAAATCCATGACTAAGTAAAAAAAATTTGAACACAATCAAACAAATTTTAACCGGGTTATTATCTCCTTCATCTATACTTCACTTTTTCATAATTGTTTCAAATAATCTTTCTGCATCTCTCACTCTCCATTTTTTTCTCCATTCTCAACCAACTCTCTCATTTTCAATATGAATTCAAAATAAACGTGGAAAGAAGTAAAGAAAAAAAAGGTAAAAGAACTCTCTTTTTTCTTTGTTTTTCAATATAAATTCAAAATAAATGGAGTAGAGAAGTTGAAAAAAACGTAGAGAAATCAAAAGAAGATTGAAAATGAACCACGGACAAAAAGTAGTACCATAAAAGCATAGGCAATGGAGATAGTCGGAAGAATCATTAGAAGTCGAAAAATGGAGGAGAATAAAAAGGAAAAAGAGTAGAAAAAAAAAGTGAAGAACTTCACATAATGTGATTGATTTGATTTCAGAATCCTAAACTAAAAGTTGTATTTGCATGATCATGTCTTGAGAAAAAAAAATGGTTTAGGGAGATTTAGTTATACTTGTATGATTTCAAAATGAAGAGGTATGAGAAACTCTGGTGTGATATCGATAAGTAAAAAAAGTAGTTACACATCAAAGAGTAAACGAGTTATTACAAAACAAAGAAAAGGCAAAACGAAAATTTAAAGATTCTCCATATTTCCCTCTTTTAATATAGTAGAGATAGAGATATATTTTCTTCTAGTTCTATATCTATACATATGAGTATATATATATATATATATTCTCGCATCTATTATGGTTGACTCATAAGCCAAAAGCCAAAGTTCTTAATACTAATGTACATAATTTTTACTTCTAAAGACGAGAGGTTCAATCTCTTATTTTCATATAATTAATATAAAAAAATAGTAGACTTTAACGTATTGGTATGGGTATTAGTATGAACTTTGTTACTAAGTCTCAATTAAAATGAATTTATTGGAAAAAAATCAATCATGTCATTACATTCTCTCAAAAAATCTCGATTAATTTTATAGGAAAATCTCTATTTTATGCCATTCATATAATCACAAAAGGTTCAAACAAAACAATGGTAATAGTTGTTTCCAATTGTTATGACCAACCATTAACTACAACATCACTATTTTAAATTATTTTTATTATGGTGTTTACAATTTGCTTATTATTTGTTACACTATTTACTATATTTTATTTATATACTTTTTTTCATCTTTCTTATAGCGTTTACTAGACTAAAATATAGTACTTACTCTCTAAACACAAACTATTTAACCTACGAACTATTGTAACCTACAAACTATACAATAACCAATTTGATAACCCACACTCCTAAGAATGTTAGAAAGGTGAGGATCCATATGTGGTGAATTTTTTTCTTACACTCACTTTAGAGATTTATCGAAAAAAAAAAATACTAAAAACAACTATTAGATGATAAGCGTCCAAGATACTTAGTTTATGTAAAACTAGAGGTCCCTCTATAATCCTTGCACACTCATAAATAAGACTACTTAAATAAATGATTCCAATCAATCACTTAGTTATAAGAATGAATAACCCTTAGGTCGAACTTAAGAATCCATAACGGTCATTCTTAAATCTTAAGACAACTCATTCTAGAATTAGTTTGATTAAAACTAATTCAATTAATCAATTTAATCATAAAATCTAAAGCAGGATATTTGAAAAATAAAAAACAACGATACCAAAAGGTTTCAATCATTAGTTTTTGTTTTAAGAGCATTACAAGTCCTTTTATAGACCAATTAGACATTCAAAAGTCCAATAACTTAGCAGTCATTAAAATAAACTAATAAATGAAAATCGTAAAAAATAAGACGTAATAAATTGTAACTCAATTAATTGAGAAGGCAAAATGCAAAACCAAATAGGTAGATATGCTCCAAATAGTCTTAAATAAATCCTCTAGAAGACGATAAACTTGACATGCACGTTTGACAAGATTTGATGTCATTAGTTCCTACATAATGTACACTTGATTAGATAGCACATCCTTCATAATTTTAGCATAGATTTTTTTTCCCTTTATACCATCTTCTAAATTATATGACTTTTTCTTTGTCATTATCACTTTATTCTCTACTAAAATTATTGAATTAACGTTGTACAAATTAGAACTCAAAAATCTCTCACTTATTGTGCATTAGCTTGTAGCCTTTAAAGAAGTAGTAGATCCGCAGTTGGATTCACATTAGTAGACACTCATTCTTCAAATCATATTTTCGTTTCCTTTTAATCCACACCCACAATATTGATTGTATAATGGTTATCGATATCTGTCACACATGACATTGTTCTATAAAGTACTGTTGAACCATCGATGTAGGTTTTGTTCATCATTTTAAATAGGAAAGGTTATCTTTTTAGTTTTGAATTTTAGTCATTGAGTTTTTTTGATAATATAATATATGCATTTTGTTTCTAAGTTTTTTTAACTATATATCTTTAATCTTTTGAGTTTTTAAAATAGGTTTGCTAAGTCTTTAGACAATTTTCAATTATTTTAAATTAAAAAATAATTTTAATTTATAATTTAATCTTTAAATAAAAAAATATTCTTAAAACCTCTCCAACATATTTTTAAAAATTCAAGAATTAAAAATATACGGTTTGAACAAACTCAACAATATATATCTATTTTTATGAACTAAATGATTAAAAAGATACATTTTAAAAATTTAAAAATTAAATATTCATATTCTCTAAACAAAAACTAAAAGGATATATATTTTAAGAGTTCGAGACCAAATATAGTTTACTCTCAGAACTTGGAGACTATACAATCAGTTGTCTTTCAAAAATCATTGGAATTTATTTTAAAGGCCGTTGTAAATCATTGATGTACAACTAAAAGAAAGAAAAATTAAAAAAAAAAAAAGAAAGAAAGAAAGAAATAAGAATGTAACTTATATGTGTGTTTTACATCATTTAACCTACCTTTTATCAGTGACATAAAAAGCAAGGATTGAAACCTACACATTTAATATAAATTTGTAAGTTTAAACTTCTCTCAACTTTGTGTTCTTTACATAATAATATATATGTATAACTAAAATATATAAATATTAACGAAGCTAGTTCAATGATAAAATTGTATAATAATTCTTTTTTTCAAATTATTTTTATTAGATTATAAAGATTCTACGAAGAGAATTTCTAAATCATACAATACATTGATTTTCTATTGAACTCCATTTGTATTATATATAGATATAGATAGATGGATAGATATATAGTATTATATAATAATATTATGTTTATAACTCACCCTTCAATTACGTTTATATTTTGATTCCTCAAAATTTAAAAGTAGCTAAATGAAACATTTACAATTATATTCTTTGTAAAATCAAAGCAATCTTATTCCATATTCTTATTTTGTAGGGCATAAACATTCGATATGAGTTTGTTCGTTTCTTTTTTTTTTTAAAAAAAAATACATATTGTATTGCTTATGCAAAGTGTTACAATGCAAGGTAAATGTAATTGAAAATATAAACAATAAAATAAAATAAATGTGGCAAAAGATGCTAATATGGTGTTCGTTTAGAGGATTGGGCTTGGGATGTGAGGTTTTGTTTTTTCCTCTCTTTTTCAAACTTTTTTTTAGAGATAACTTTGAGAATAGCAAAGAAAATAGAATACATTTTGGAAAATAGCAACTATTCAAAATAATTTGATTTTTAGTAAAATCAGATAAGATACATATTTTAAGAAGATTTTCGACCGATTATACCCCTTGATAAAATGAATATCGTGTTCGTTAGTTATAGTGTATTTGTGCACCATAAAACGATAGAAAATAAATCGAAATATGATTATGGTCTTTTTCATTTTATTCAATTTTATAATAATATTAAATAAATAATTATTTTATCTATTGATCTCATTTAACGGAATCATGCTAGATTTATGCCTTAAATTCATATGATTAAATCATTAATAACGATTTATGAAGATTCAAACATTTGAATTTAAAATAATATCTTTTACCTAATAGTTTATTTTCTTATAATTATACATATAACAATTATTCCATATTCGGATTGACCCTGTTAATAATAATAAATTATTGAGCATTATTTTAGGAAATAAATGGTAACATAACAACGATGCAATCCTTTTATGTGAATAGGATGATAAAATTTTCATTAAAGTGATAATACACGTTAAATTCATCAAGAATAAAATATTGTTATGTAATTATCATTAAATTCAGAACAGTTTCTATAAATATTATATACTACCATTTAAAAATTGATTTTAAATTCTTGTAAATTTTTCTAAAATTGTGTTATTTGATTGATATCCCTAAAATAATGGCAAACATAAATTTAACATTTTTGGATTATTTATATTCCAAAATATTTATAAAAATTTTGAATTTAAATTTTTATATTTAAATACCTCCCAAGTACGTATTGCTAATAACAAATTGAATTTAAAATTTTATCTTTCCCTAAAATCGTGTATTTTTTAAATAACATTCAAATTTGGTAAATCTTAATTAAATATGTTATATTCTACGATTTATTAAATAATACATGATATAGTTTCAATAACAATTTGAATTTAAATTTTAGATCCTTTCCTAAAATTATGACAAATATAAATACAAGAATTTAACTTTTTTTATATTTTCAGCCGATTTTACTGGTATAGAGAAAAATTCTTATCCAATAGATACAATGTACCTGTCTAGGTTAAAATGATGGAATATAACCCAGAATCACGAATACAGTGTATTTACAAATCATTCAGTTGTGTAAAAATATT
>JBBPDI010038795.1:0-21471 GCA_037974545.1 Cucumis variabilis
ACTAAAATTTTTACAAGGGATGTGACTACAATATTAAAACCTCCAGGAAAGATCATCGATGTTTATCCATGATCGAATTACAGTCTAGCATATTAGCGCTGAAGTCATCAGTAAAGCAGCCATTACAGTTCAACAATATTCACATAGATCATTGTTGTTGATAATATCTTCAGTTCAGGGTTGAACTTAATAAGCCTATACAAAAAGTATAACAATGATGATGTGTACTTGATGAAGTTTCTGCTATCGAGCAAAGTCTGATAACTACAACGAGGGGGTGCACCATGAGAGCAGCACATTCCAGAACGAACTTCTTTACTAAAAAATACTTGAACGAAATCATGAAGAACTTGCTCCTACATAGTGAAAGGCCCAGGCCAGAAAACCAAGGGTGTGCATGAAAGAATTCTAGATCGGTAAAAAAAAAAAAAAAGTAGGAGACTCCTGTCTTGACCCAACCAACCAAACTTCGGAAGCATAATTAAAGAGACGCAGTTGAATACCCGGCAGCAAAGCTAATAAACACATAAAAATTCAACAAAAGCCAAAATCTGGTTTGAAAAAAAAAAAAGGGGTTCAACATCTCATAAATTCAAATGACACGATGTTTGTCCAAATCTGAAAACCCAGAAAACGCAACAGATGTGCAACCATAGTGCAGGTAATAAAAAAAGGAAGCAACCAAAAACACATCACATTGATTCATGAATAGATTGCCATCCAACAACAAGAGATTAAATGTGGGTGTTATGTCAAGAGCAAACTAGAGTAACAAACCGAAACGAAGGAGAGAAAGAGAAGACACGTACCATTTTTCCGCGAGCCTGTGAAAGGGAGAGTGGGAAGAAGGTTGAAATATAAATAGGCGGCGGTGAAGAGAAGAGAGAGAGGTGACGTCTAGGGCAAACTAAAGAACAAGATGGTGGGCGTATGCTAGTGGGCCGAATAATGTTGGCCTGCTGAATGGTAAAGTTAGGAGCTTTGGACCTGGACCTCAGGTATACGCACTACTATGGAGAATAGGGAAAAATCATGTATACGCACTACTAATTACACTTTCATTTCAAGAAATAGCAAAAATCTGATTTGAAATATAGCAAATTGGAATTTTTTTAAAAAAAATAATGTGATTTTTAAAAATATTGACAATACTAGGGTATATGTATAACTATTGTAAAAAATAGAATAGTGAAGTTGTGTACTCAGTACACGATTTTGCTAAATCGTAGATCGAGTACACGATGACGGGCGAATATCTTACTAGAGTTGTCTTGTACACAACTACGGTTGTACATTCTAGCAATCAATTGTAGCGTTGACTGCCAAATCTGCTACATTTTGTTACGTAATAGCAAAGTCATGTACCAGATACACGACTTCACTTACGTGAATACACTTGTCCCATGCAATGGAGTCGTGTACCCAGTACACAACTTCACCTATAAAACCCTAAAAATCGAGCATGCTGCCTCTCATTCGAAAAAAAATTCTTCTACCTTTCTTTTGATCTTACTTCTCTTCTTCACCGTCCTGCCTTCCATCCTTCAACAAAATCTCTCTCTACTTCCATCCTTCACCAACAATTAGCCCCGCTTTCATTCTGTTGAGTATGAAATTTTGGTCAATTAAATTTTGCCACATTGTTACAACAAATATTGTGATAATTACTTTTTATTGGATTTTGGATAATTAAGTTTATTCAACCAAATCCAATTTATGTCCAATAAACAAGTGGGCCCAAGTCCAAGCCCAATAAGCAAATGGGCCCAAGCCAACCAAAACCCATGAATTTCTCTATAAATAAATACCTTTGTCATCCATTTAGGGAATCTTGGATTGGAGGAAGAATTGAAGCTCTGAAGTACTGAAGCTCTGAAGAATTGAAGATTCAAACTTTTACAAGCTCTGAAGGCTATAAGTCCACATCAACCTCGAGATCAACATCTTCTAAAAGACAAAAGACTTGGAAGATTAAACTTTTCTTGGATTCTAGAAGATCGAAGTTCAGATCGATTTGCAACTGCAACATCCTGAAGACCGAAGATCGAGAAATTCTAAGTGTTTAACGTATATTAAGAGAAAGTATCAAAAGAGTAAATATTAGAGATTGTACTCACAATATTCATCAATATACCAAAGTTTAATTCCACGAACTACATTTCTTCAAAATCTCGTGTGAACAGTTTGGCACGCTAAGTGGGACCATCTCTACCTTTCATCTCTTTCTCTTTGAAGAACATCTCTAAAGAAAATATGGCATCTCAAGGAAACATTTCCAAAGCTCTAGGCGGCATCAGCAAACGACCAAATACTAGCAGCTGCTCAAGGGAATTTCATTCATCTGAGGATATGTCACCTTTTGAGGTCACAAAGAATATTTGGGAACAAATCTCCAGTCCACCAAAAGGTGGAATTGTAATTAAAGAAAATCTTGTGATTGAGGAACACAACTCATCTTCTAAACGCCCAAATGAGGAGATACCTCATTCAAATATAATGTCAGTTATGGTGACTAGCATGGATACAAGCAAAAATAGAATGGCAGAACTTAAAAAGAAGGTCAACATGCTCATGGAGGCGCTTGAAAAAAAAAGACTATGAGATTGAATCTCTAAAAACTCACATCGAGAGTCATGACATTGTTGAATCAAGTCACATCATACTATCAAGAATACTGACAAAGGGAAGACAATTATGCAAGAAAGTTATCCACAAAATTTGACTTCAATTGCATCCCTGTCTGTTCAGCAGTTGCAGGAAATGATTGCAAACTCCATCAAAACTCAATATGGTGGACCTGCTCAATCTTTCTCTTTGTATTCCAAGCCGTATACGAAGAGAATCGATAATCTGAGAATGTCGAATGGTACCAGCCACCTAAGTTCCAACAGTTTGATGGAAAGGGCAACACAAAACAACATGTTGCTCATTTTATCGAAACAGTGAAACTGCTGGTACGCGAGGAGATTTGTTGGTCAAATAGTTCATCCGAACTCTCAAAGAAAACACCTTTGACTGGCACACTGACTTGGAGCCTGAATCTATCGACAGCTGGAAGCAGCTTGAGAGGGACTTTCTTAACCGTTTTTACAACACTCATCGTATTATCAGTATGATAGAGCTGACTACCACCAAGCAGCGAAAGGGTGAGCCAGTCGTCGATTATATTAATCGCTGGAGAGCATTAAGCCTTGTTGCAAAGATAGATTAACTAAATTGTCGGCGCTAGAGATGTGTACTCAAGGAATGCATTGGGGATTCCTATACATCTTACAGGGAATAAAACCTCGCACCTTTGAAGAATTGGCAACTAAAGTTCATGATATGGAGCTAAGTATTGCTAATAGAAGGAACAATGATTTACTGGTTCCAGAAGTTAGAAAAGAGAAGAAGGAAGTGATGAGCACCCAGAAGGTATCAAAAGATACTACCAAGGAGGCTATGGTCATCAATGCGGCCCCTTTGAAGTTTATCTCCAAAGAAAAGAAATTTGAGAAACGGCAAGAGGAAGACGAAAAAAAACGTCCACGTTGAAAGAGAGACAAGAAAAAGTTTATCATTTTCCAAACTCTGACTTACCTGATATGTTGGAGCAACTATTGAAAAAGAAACTCATTCAACTTCCTGAATGTAAACAACCTGTAGAAATGGAAAGGGTAAAAGATCCCAATTACTGCAAGTATCATCGGGCCATCAGCCATCCCATGGAGAAATGTTTTGTGTTGAAGGAGTTGATTTTGAAATTAGCTCTAGACAAAAAGATTGAGCTAGATCTTAATGATGTGGCACAAACAAATCATACGGCAGTAACAATTCATTTGGAAGATCGATTACCTGCTGCTAGGAATTTGATCCAATTTGGATCTTTAGAGCCTATCTTCATATATTCTTCACTAAAAGTCTTACAAAATGATGACCTCCAAAATGTTGGCTTCGAAGAAGAAGAAAAACAGGTAGAGGATGTTGATGAGGGATGGACACTAGTTACGCATCGAAAGAAGCACAAACAAAATTCTACTACAAAAGAATCTCGCTTATAACGAGAGTACAAAAGAAAGAATAAGTCTTAGAGAAGAAAAACAAGAAAGAGTGCGAGAAAGTTTCAATCAATCACTGAAGAAAGTGAGGAGCTTCCTCGACCATGACAACCAATAACTCTGAGGGACTTCTTCCCTGAAAACTTTCCAAGTGAAATAGCTTCATGTCATGCAGTCAGTACGACTGAGAACGACGCTTCTCCCTCGTATCCCGTGGAAGCAGCCACCAAGCTAAAGGAATTGCTTTCTTTTGGCGTAAATGATCTTCTGTCACTCTTGCGAGAGATCAAGGATACAATTATCGAGATATTAAAAAATGATGATGTCTCGACTATTTCTGCATCCCAAATGAAGGCGTGTGATTCCTGTTGTACGTCGATAGCATTCAGTGATGAGGACTTGTTACTTAGGTCAAAGCTTCATAACTGACCCTTATTCGTGTCTGGATATGTTTGAGAGTAAAAGCTTTATCAAATTCTCATCAATAATGGTTCTGCCATCAACATTCTGCCAAAATCAACCATGAATCAACTGGGTATCTCAATTGTGGAGTTATCAAGCAGTAAATTAGTGATTCACGGCTTCAATCAAGGAGCACAACGGGCGATAGGCACTGTTTATTTGGAAATTGTCATAGGAAATTTGCAGACAAGCGCAATATTTCATGTGATCGATTCGAGGACCACTTATAATATGTTGTTTAGGGTTTAGGGTTATAAATCACCATCACAACTAGCTAACAACTGTACTTGGAGCTCATATCACTATGTGGATTTCTTCCATTTGCTGACAATGCTAAACGAAGATTCCTAAGTTTAGAACTAAAATTTGGCCACATGGTGTCGACAAACTTCCAAGCTGCAAGGTACCGTAATTTATTGTCAATTTCTCTTTCATTAGCATGTCAAGTTAAATTCTTAGCACATTCAACACTTCTAAACATTTGTTGACATCGTGGAATAGGTGAAAAATACCACATTATTTTAGCAGGGATATTCTTTTTCTTATTTGCATCTTTGCCATATTTCCACCTAGACTCACTGCATTCAGGACACACAATTGCGTTGGCATATTTCTTTCGATACAAGCAACAATCATTAGGACATGCATGAATCTTTTCATATTCCATTTTTAGTGCACGTAACGTTTTCTTTGCTTCATACATTGATGTAGAGAGGTCATTAGTAGAAGATAAGATGTCTTTTAATGCTTTTAGTTGTTCTGAGAAACTAAGGTTACTCCATCCATGTCTAACTTTTAAGTTATACAACTTCACTAATGTAGACAATTTGGTGAATTTTTGACATCCTTCATATAACGACTTCTAAGCATCATTAAGCGATTTCTCGAAACCACTTGGATCCTTTGAATATTGCTCATGAGCAATTTCAACTATTTCCTTTATATTTCCAACACCATTCTCTTCCTGCATACACTTAGATGATTCTCCATGAAAGAATGAACTAGGAACTTCTTCACCATGCCAAAACCAAATCTTATAACTTTCATCAATGCCAGTAAATATAAATGATCTCTAATATTATTGGCTTTATATCTTTGATAATTTCCAGACTTTAAACAAGGACAACGTATAGAAGTATTATTTGTATTGGAAAATTCAAATCTGATGAAGTTTTCTTCACCCAACTCAAACTCTTTAGATAATCGACTCTTTGACATCCATGATTTATCCATACTTATAATATACTAATCTTGGAGCTACAAAAAATGTAAACATGTAAAGTAATCTATCATTAAACAATGTGATAAATGTCACAAAATATAACAAATGGACCCACAAAAAATTTATATCATATGTTATGAGTTATTTTGGACAAAGAATCACAAAAAGTTCAAAAGGGGGAGTATAATATAATGAGGATAAACTCTAAATAGGTTAGCTTGATATGGATTATGAAATAAGGAGCCACAACAAGAACTATGAGATGCAAAATTGGCTTTCTTTGACTTTATTAAATGAGAAATAACCTTCAAGGACCGATCTTATAACAACTATTCATCAAATGAGTTCATCTTCTTCCTAAAAAGCTTAAGCTACTATCAAACACACATGGTTGCAACTTTATTTCTCAAATAATTCCTCCTTTTTTTCAAATTAAAATATAATTTGAAGTTATTTTTATATAAAATTTATAAATCAAATCAAATCACACATTTATAATGGATAAATATGTTACAAACATACATTATTTATCAATGTCTTAATCAAAGCATACAAACATACATTATTTATATTATACATTACATTTACACATACACACAAAACTTGACTTCCTATATCCTTTTCTTCAACTCCTATTAGCTAACTACTACACACCATTATTGTATTATTGTGTATACTTTAAGGACTTTATTTGCATGAGAATATACAACAACTTCAATATATCAATAATAATAAAAGTCATCTACACGACATTAATAATCAAATGTTGTTCTTATAAAAAAACTTAATTTCTCTTCCTAGTCAAACAAAACATTAAAATTTATACAAAGTAGTCTATCCTATCAACAAATAAATTTCAATCTAGCCTAAGTGTTTTAGTATTAAGATCATTTACATCGAAATTAAAGTTCAAATTAAGAAGCAATTTACTCTTCATCAAATTAACATGCACCAACAATCGAAAATCAAGAAATTATATAAGTTTTTAGGTTTCCAACATTATGTAAAAAGTATGTTGAATTGTGTGATTTCTTTCCCAACATTGTGCTGAATTGGTCATGTCAAATCCACTATTACTACTTATGTAGAAAAGTTGTGAAACGCAGCTCCCAACATTATGGACCAAAAGGATGCAAACAACATACAATGGGTTGATTTTACTTCTACACACTGAAATGGTTATATCCAATAAGATCAATTTCATTGATTCATGAGAAAATATTCAATTTCATTCAGAAAAGCCTCAAGTGAACCTAGACACTAAGAAAACTGATCAAAGAAAAAATGAGTAAGAAAAAAAGAAGCTAATTTGAAAAGAAAACAACACAAACTTTATGTCGTGGTGCCGTGCGTCGTGGGTGCTTGACAGAACGTTGGACTATCGTGGGTCGTGGGAGCGGTGGACTACCATGGGTCGTGGAAGAGGTAGGCTGTCATGGATTATGGGAGCGACTGATTGGAGTGCCGGGCTTCCGTGGTAGTGAGAGATCGGTGGGCTATCGCGGGTCATGGGAGCAACGACGAACTGCGGGTCATGGGAGCAATGGCAGAGTCATCGAAGAACGTGGCTTATGGGTTGTGGGTGGCTGCAGGACGACGACCGGTGGAGAGATAGAGAGTTGTGAGCCAGCAACCAGTGGAAGTAGAGGTGGAGGTAGAGGTGGAGGTGGAGGTGGAGGTAAAGGTGGAGATGGAGATGGAGATGGAAAGAAAATTGTGGGGAGGGTTTAGAGAGAAAAGGGAGAAATGAAAAGAGAAGAGGAGGGTGGGAAATTTTTTGATTATTTTATTAAAATCATTATTAATAAATTTATTTTAATAATTCTTTTAAGAAGTTTATTTAATAAACTTATTTTAATAATTTTATTTAATTAAAGGAGGAAAATAAAATGTATTTTTATATTTTTATACTTATCAAAATAAAAATGTTTACTATACTTGACGTTAAAAAAATGTCAAGTAAAATCTGCACTATAATTGACGTTGAAAAAGCGTCAAATAAAAGCAAAATGTAAAATAATTAAAAAATCGTGAAAAAATTGCTTTCTTCAAACTATACTTGACGTTTTATTTACGTCGAGTAAAAGTTCGCTATACTTGACACGAATAAAATGTCAAGTAAAATCTCCCTTATACTTGATGCAAAAAAAAAACGTCAAGTAAAAGCTAACTTAAAATAGTTCAGAAAATTTCGTGAAAACTCTACGTTTTTAAACTATACTTGACGTTTTTTAATAAAAATGTCAAGTATGTAAATGTACATATTGTCAAGTAAAGTATATTTTGTAGTAGTGCAAGCATAAAGCTCTCCATTGGTTATGTAGTCAATGATTGACTCTCCTTTTTGTTGTCTTATGTTTGTAAGCTCCATCATGCTAAAGGTGTGTCTGGTGCTGTAGAAGCAGTTTAGGAACTCTTCTTTCAGTTGTCTCAGCTATCAATGACTTCTAGCTCCAGATCAGTATATCACTTGAAAGCATTTTCCTTCAAGCTTTCAAACGAACTGCCTGATTAGTTGGTCTCCTCTTGATCCTGTGTTCTCGCATATTTCAACAAAGTGAGCAATATGTTGCTTTGGATTTCCCTTTTCGTTGAATTGTTAGAACTTTGGAGGTTGGTACCCAACATGCATTCGTAAGTCATTGATTCTTTTGGTATATGACTTGGTGTAAATAAAAGAAGTTTGTAGTGGTCCTCCATACTGAGCTCGTAGTGAGTTTGTGATCATATCCTGCAGTTGTTGGACTGGCAAGGAGGTGACAGAGATGGACTGTTGCATCTGGTTTTCTTGCAACACAACTTTCCTTTATTGTTAGCTTTAACAGCAGAAGTTTTGTTCGACTCAGTAGTTTCACAAGCTTTCATTTGATCTTTCAAGGTAGTGATTTCATGATCTCGCTTCTCAGCAACTTTCATTAAGAAATTATTTTCCTCTCCATCTTTGCCATGACAGCCTCAATGGTTACTTCAGCCATCATGATAGACACTACTTAAACGTGTGATTCTTGCTCTGATAGATTAGAAGCAAAAGTAGAGTTTTCGAGTAAAGAATTTTCTCTAATGAAGATCTCATCTTTAAGAGATTCCATCAGTTGCTTAAGGATACTCTACGTGATAACAGAACCTTGATTCTGCTCCTAGATGATCCCCTTTGAACAATTGTAGATAATAGATCCCTTGTAAGCACTACTTGAAACGGAAGATTTGGATGCAACTTTTCTTTGTGCCATTAGTTGGTTTGTTGATTTGAGTTTGAGTTTCGAGAGAGAGATGGGAGGTAGAGATATCCCATTGGACGTGTCAATTTATTCGCACGAGATTTTAAGAGAAATTTGATTCGTAAAGTTGAACTTAAGTTGATGTTATATTTGTGTTGATTTGATGCGATGTGGTTCGATCTCCAGAATTTGATCCTCTGATTCTCTCTCAATTGGATGTTTGCGCTTGATTTGAGGAACGTGATATCCTTGAAGTTGGAATTTTGGAAGAAAACTTGTATCTTCAAAGGAGCTTCAATCTTCGAGAATGTCAACTTCAAGAATTAGGGAGTCTTCTAGCTCTTGGGAGAATTCTCTCTAGAACTTCTAAAGTAAAAAATTCCCACCCCTGCAAATGAGGAGAACTCCTCTATTTATAGAGTTCTTTGGTGGGCTTTATGAGCTTGAGCCTAGGTGATCTATGGACCAGACCCATGGGCTTGACCACATAGATTTGGGTCATATTTAGAAATTTTCTGTGTTCGACTCTGAATCACCCAGATAAACCTATTGTTTCACTTATACTTGGGCAGACAGTAGGAAAACTTGTACTCAACAAGGACTTAGTAGTTACACGATAAAGAGGTACATAATGAGTACTCTGCATACAAAGATCATAACCAATGACTTATCACATAGAATTAATTATGCACTTAGTTAACTCCTTAAGTCCTAAGTTAACTTATGCATCACCCCAACCAAGTTTTTGACATTGTTGGTTAACGAAACACGATAAACAACGCAAAGTTTAAAGTTCCGACCGAAAAGGCTCTCTAATTGTAGATTAAGTGTTAGTTCATTTAGAAGCTCTCAGTACGTAACACATTTATTATAGAAGTAATTTTATAGAAAAATGTCTAATTTTATAAGCTAACTATTTACCTCTTCAAATTGTATTTTCCTTTTTCCTCCTTTTTCAATATGTCAAATTACATAAAAATCAAGCTACATTTATTTGAAAAATTCAAAACAAATATTTTTTATTATCCTAGTTTGATAGTACGTGAAAATGTTTGATAAAGTTTAAAGAGAACTTATTTAAAATAAATTTAATTTTTGTTAAATTTTCTTCTTCTCTATTAAATCTCCCCCATTGGTGAAGAGAAGACTTTTTTTTTTTTAATTGTTGTTAGATGTTGTTTAATTGAAGAGGTTTAGATTTATGTATAATTAGTTAAACATAATTTTGTTAAATTTTGTTAGCTTTGTTAAACCAAGATTTTTTTAATTTTGTTGTTAAATAATTAAAGATAATTTTGTTACTATTATTTTAATTGTGGTTAGATTTTTGTTAAATTTAAAGGGTTTATAGTTATGTTTAATTAATTAAACATAATTTTGTTAAATTTTGTTAGTTTTGTTGTTAAATAATTAAAGATAATTTTGTTATTATTATTTTAATTTTTGTTAGATCTTGACATTTAGGAGGTTTAAATTTATGTTTATTCTAATACTCCTACTCTTAAATGTTGTAGATTAAGACATAAAAGAACGAAACAAATCGTCACATAGGTAAATTGTGCTTGATATTTTATTTTTGTGTGTTTTTAATAATTTATACTAAATTTCTCATAATATTATATATATATATATATATCTAAAGGAAGAATCATCGTTAATTTGAAGAAAAAGTATAATCGTTACTCAATTTGTAAGTTTATTTTCATTTAATATTGATCTATAATGTTACAATAAGAAAATTATTAAAGAGCATATTATTAGTAGATCTATGGTTTTATTTTGATATTAAAACTATGTTATATGCATATTACTACTTGGTGTGGTCCCACCTACTAATAATATAAAAGGATCAAGATTAAGTCTCACATGGTTAGTGATACAATTTCCAAGACTTGATGATAATGCAGAAGAGAAAATTGTCATTAGATATGCAAGAGCATACATTTTACAATTAATTGGTGAAAATCTACTTTATGATAAATCAGGTAGTTTTGTGCATCTAATGTTCTTGCCATTATTAGATGATTTACATGAGGCGTGTCGATACTCATGGGGTGAAGCGTGCTTGGCATGGTTGTGTAGACAACTATGAAGCATCGAAGCGAGATCTTCGTGACATTGCTGGTCTGTTAATACTTCTTCAAATATGGCCTTGGGAACGATTTCTCACAAAGCTCCATAGCTTAGACATGCAAATGATACCCGAACGAGCCACGATTCACAGTATGTTATTTTATTTTGATTTATATCAAACAATAGTTTAATACTAGATGAGTGATATAATTAATTCAAAATCTAAAATATTACTTTATTAATACAGATGAAGAGACAAATTTTGTGTAACCAGATCGGCTACTCATGTAGTTAATCAGTATAGGTACATGTTTTAATCCTTCAGTTTGACCTTCTTCAGCATGATCAGGTACGTCGATACTAAAATATTTATTTCTTTATACATTAGTAAACATATATATTATTTATTTTTAATGTAATGTGATGTTTTAGATTATTGGGGAGCATTGCAAAAATGTGATTGATAATTTGTCAAATTTTTGTAAGAATTGTCAAGATATATAGCGGACCATTAGTTCTCTCACATGTTTTCATATTGGTGAGTGACATCAACCTGATAGGGTGCTCAGACAATTCGGTCTTAAACAAAATATCCCATTAGAATGTAATACAGAGCCACTTCTGCATAACATTGACTTGAGAGTTACAGATTGGTCAAACAGGATTGCACATTTGGTAGTGTGATGACGATCTCATAGAAGATTTATGACAATAGAAGTTTTAATTCAGTAATTTGATATGGATGTGACTCAATAATACATGCACTAATATAGTAATATTACGAGGCTCTACATCACTCGACCATGAGCAACTGTGGGTCATCTAGTACATATTTAAATATTGTATAATTACTTAAATTATTTATTCAATTAAATATTTTTATTATTTTTAGAATTCATTGAGATCAAACAACACAAGACTTCGTGATGGTGAAGATGATCCACAACAAGTCCTTGATATATTTAATAATAATGAGAGGTACATGAAAAAGATACATAATATGTACGATCTACCTATTGTACCTCAATCAGTTCATAGGGGACATGTTCGAGTGGAAGAAGCTGAACTCGATCAAGTTTACCATAATGTGGAAGAAGTGCCTTCTACACAGACTCAGAGCCAAGTTATGGTAGTCCGATGATGATGATGCCAACATTTGGAGCAAGAGATTGTGATTCTGAGGTCGATACAGGATAATATGATTCAGAGGTCGGTCTATCGTCTTCATACATGGATGTCGATCCATCAACTTCTTACATGCATGAACACGGACGTGGCTATGGAGAACATAACGAATATCTGTATTATAAAACACCTGCAGAGGTATCAAATCGACAAGAGTACCAACAAGAATTAGAGAACCAAGAGGAGCCAAAACAACAAAGAGTTCATAGTTGATGGCGACAACCAGCTTAAAATCGACTGGGTTATGGAACACATTGATTTTCTTTTATCTTTTAAATGAATGTGATTTGGTTATTAAAAAATATTTTAATTTACGTTTATTTTTTTCAATTACAGGTCATTATTAAAAATAGTTCATCTAATTATTTAATTATTTATAAATATTTATCCAAATTTCTAATATTGGAAAAATAAAGGCAATAACAAAATTTAAATTTTTGACAAAACTATTAAATTGAATATAAATGGAGATCATGTAGAAATTTAAATTAAAAAAAAAAACCTAAGACATTAGAGAGAGAACCCAAATACTACTATATTTTTATAAATAATTTCATAACGACGATATTTCACTAATTATTTTCAAAACCTACATTATTTATCCAAATTTACCTGCCAAACCATTCTGTTCTTATCATTTTTTCTCAAACAACCTTATTTTTGTTATTATTAAAAAAACATATTATTTTTTAAAATACTCTAGCAAATTGCATCATACAACACACGAGTCGGTTAAACTACCTTTTACTTCCATTCTAATTAATTCCACATATTTTTTTCTTAGTTGCACTCTAATTAATTTATTATTAAATTTCAAATCTTGTATTATAGTCTTTTTTTTTCTTTAACCTACTTTTTATGTTTATATTACATTTTCTTTCACTCATAACTAAATCCTACATTTTTTAATTTTTTTTTCTTATGATTATCTTTATTATAATTTTGCTTTAAACTTGGAATATTACAAAACATCTCATGTTTATTAATTAGTCTTCTTTTATATTTTGAATAAAAAATAGAAAATCATAAATTTCATCAAACTTATACCAAATACACCTGATCCCACTTGTCTTTTATCCCTGAAATACCCACAATTCTCATCATTTTTTATCGATTTTATTATTTTTTATTTGTTCTCAATTGTCAACAAGTCAACCATGGAGGTTTGAAATTGATCAAATCCACTAGTGAATAGATGAAAGGCTCGACTTAATCGACCATTGACCAAGAGTTCAAGTCACAAAGTCTCTTCTTCCCAAAGTGATTCTTATCCGATCATTATGAAAAGTTAGGTCGACCATATGCACTGTATTGGTATTAACTAGTTTAGTTTGGTTTGGAAGTCTTAAACCCACCTTAATATATCCAATTTGTTGGGCCTTATTATTTCTAATTCTGTGGGCCTTATTTTGAATGCAGGTTGCTGTCAGATGCTTGGAGGAGACGGTGCCACGTTTTTGCAGGATGACCGTACACTCGTGTGGAGGTAATTTTGTTTATTCCTGCACGTGGGTGAGAAAGGAAAATATGAAAGAAAAAAGGAGAGAAAGAAATTACTTTACCTTTTCTTTTTCGTTCATCTTCTTCGTTCTCTACCTTTACAAACAAAACCTTAATAAATTTCTTTCCTATGGTTTTGATCAAGTATATGATACTCACAATGATATGAAGATGAAGGAGAAGAAGAAAGATGCTACAAGGTTTGTACGTGGTTCGGCCAAAATTGGAACCTACGTCCACGGAGAAGGATCTTTTCTTTATATTGAAGATGAGTACATTAGTTCTTTCTTTTTTCTTTTTCTCTTTGTGTGCTTTCTTGTAGATGAAAGGGTATGTCTAAAAACTAGTTAATTTTTTAATACATCTTTATATTTATAGGTGTTTACAATGACATAAAAAATTAGGAAAAGTTGAATAAACTAATGCTATTGAAATTCAATTTCTTCAAATCTCCACCTTGAATCCAACATGTAATGGCTTAGTGATCCTTCCTTCCATCTCACTCTTCTTTTGATTTATCCTTTTTCAGGTAGGCCGAAGCCTAATAGCTCAAAGTATTTTTGGAGCTTCATTTTTTAGATCGACTTGGTAAGCATATCGACGACATTTCAGAGGTAAGTACTTTCAGATTTTCTATTTCGCTGGCTTCAATTTTTTCTCCTATAAAATGGTATTTTATGTCTATGTGCTTTGTTCTGTTGTGGTATTGTGGGTTTTTGGATAGGTGAATGGTACTTTGGTTGTCACATAAGATTTTTACAATCGACTGTTTTATTCCAAAGTCCTTCATTAGTTCTTTAAGTCACAATTCTTCTTTTACGATTTTTGATTGAGCTATGTATTCTACTTCTGTGGTTGAGAGAGTAACAATAGATTGTATGGTTGCTTTCCAACTTATTAGATTAGGGCCATAGAGAAAAACATATCCGATTAGGCTTCTTCTTTTGTCATTGTCATCGGAAAAATCAGAGTCCACATAGCCAATCATTCTAGTTCCGACTCAGTGGTCCTTTAATAGTTTGGTTTAGTATACTTAGACCAGATTAGATATCTCAGTATCCATTGAGTTGCTTTCCATTGTCATTTTCCAGGATTAGCCATGTATCTACTGACTAGGCTTGTTGAATAGGAAAGCTCAGGTCTAGTAGGGATCATAAAGTACATTAGCCTTCTCACTGTTTGGCTGTAAGGTACATTCTTCATTTGTTATTTGTGTTCAATGTCTGTCTCACTAGGGGAATTAGCAGCTGATAGTTTAAAATGTTGTGCAATAAGGAGAGTAACTGGTCTAGTAGTAGTAAGGTTAAATCTTCTGATTACCTTCTCACAGTAGGTTGATTGATTGATGCTTGATTTGGTTTGGTTTCTGTCTCTAGTGATGTCAATTCCTAGGATCTTTCTTGATTCCCCTAAATCCTTCATGTCAAATTCTTTACTTAAAAGATTTTTGACATGAGTCAAATCTTCCTTAGAGCTTCCGGCAAGGAGCATATCATCAACATAGAGTAGCAAGAAAATCATTTCCTTATAGGTTGTTGAGTTTATGTAGACACACATATCGTATGAACTTATATTAAAACCCAGCCTAGATATAAAATCATCAAATCTTCTATACTAGCACCTAGAAGATTACTTTAGTCCATAAATTGACTTCTTTAGGAAGCAGTAGAGCTCTTCCTTACCTTGAACCTCAAAACCTTTGAGTTGAACCATATAAATAGTTTCATCTAGATAGCCATGAAGAAAGATTGTCTTTACATCAAGTTGATTGAACTCAAGATTATTTTGAGCAACTAGGGATATGAGAAGTCTAATAGAGGCCTGTTTAACAACCTGTGAGAAAATTTTAGAATAGTCTATACCTTCCCTTTGAGTGAAACCTTTCGCTACCAACCTTGCCTTGTACCTTGGTTGTGAGTTCTTGGTGACTCCCTCCTTAAGTTTATAGATCCATTTAGATGCTATTGACTTGCATCCCTCAGGTAGAGAGGCAAAGGTCCATGTATCATTCACTTTTAGTGAATTTATGTCTTCTTTCATAGCTTCAATCCACTGTCTAGCATCATTACTATTTACAGCTTTCTCAAAAGAACTAGGTTCATTGTCATTAGGAGATATAGTAGCATTTAGAACAAAACTTATATAGTTAGTTTCAGCATACCTGGCTAGAGGAACAATTACCCTTCTTTGTCTATCTTTTGCTAGGGAGTATAGGCTCAAGTCAGGTTGTTCTTCAACTATTTTAGTTTGTTCTCCATATATATTCTCTACTTGTTCTTGATCAGTCATAGTTGTTTCCTCAGTAGACTGAGCACTGTTTCTAGTATTCTCCACCTCAATCTGAGTAGTATAGGTTTTTTTGGCATTAGAATTCCCTTCAATATTACCTTTTCCTTGCATAAATATCTCGGTTTCTCTAAAATGAATATCCTTACCAATTATAAACTTCTTGTTGGAGGGGTGCCATAACTTAAAATCCTTTACCCCATCTGTGAAGCCAACAAACATACACTTAACAACTTTAGCCTTTAGTTTCCCTTGGTTTTGATGGACATACCCTACACATCCAAACACCTTGAGATCATTTAGATTTGGTGGATGTTTGGACCATTTCTCCTCAAGTGTTAAGAGTCCTAAGGTGGTAAGAGGGCTTCTATTTAGTGTGTACACACCATAGGCAACAACTTTCAGCCCAAAACTTTTCATCTACGCTGGCATCTGATAGTAGGCGGCATCTTACCCTTTCCATTATAGTTCTGTTAAGTCTTTCTGCCACCCCATTTTGTTGAGGTGTGTATCCCACTGTTTTGTGTCTTGTGATTCCATTTTTCTTGCAAAAAATATTGAACACATCTCCACAAAACTCCAAACCATTGTTAGTTCTAAGGTACTTAATTTCTTTATCAGTTTGTTTTTCTATCATCAGTTTTCATTCTTTAAATTTTTCAAAAACTTGGTCTTTTTTTTTAGAAAATAAATCCAACTTTTTCTAGAAAAATCAATAGTAAAGGATAAGAAGTACCTTGAGCCATTTAGACTTGGAGTTGAGACTGGACACATAGATTTGAATGGATGTAGTCTAGAATTCCTTTAGTTGCGTGTTGTGCTTTGGTGAAGCTTTATTTCCTTGCTTTGCCTAGCACATAGTGTTAACAAAAAGACAACTTAAAGAATATATCTTGAGGTAGAATGTCTTGTTTAGATAGAGCCTCAAGTCCCTTTTGGCTTTTGAGACATTTTTTTGTGCCAAAAATTAGCCTCAGTTAGATTTAGAGCTGAAACTATATTTGCTTCCTCTATCATTTCAACCCCTTTTATTATAAAAAGGTCATTTATCTTTTCCTCGATCAATACTTCTTTAAAGCCCATGAAAATCTGAAAAACTCCACCTTTTCCTTTGTATTCACACCCTAAAGAGTCTAGCATTCCTAGGGAGATAAAATTTCTTTTAAGGTGAGGAACATGTCTTACATTTCTAAGAAGCTTCACAGTCCCGTCTTTTAGTTTCATGGTGACCGATCAAATTCCTGCCATGTTACAAGCATTGTTGTTCCCCATAATCACAAACTCTTCGTTGATTTCTTTATATGTATTGAACCATGCTCTAAAAGGTGTCATATGGTAGGTGCAATTGGAATCTAGGACTCAATCATGCTTTCCGAAGGGGTTAACATGATTGGCTTGGTCTAAGGTTGATGCCAAGACATCAATATAGGTATATGAACTTTCTACTATGAAAGCTTCAGGTTGCTTTCCCTTTGAGTCATTTTCTTTTTCTTGATTCTTTTTCTTAAGAAAAAAACACTCGTGGATCAGGTGCCCTTCTTTTTAAGTACTTACATTTCTTTTTCTGTTTGGCTTTCTTTTCTTCATTTGAAAAGGATTTGCTATTGTTTTTACCCTGATTAATTTGAGATTTTTTGACAACCATCTTCACTGTGATGCTCTTTTTCAGATGATTGTATTTCCAATTCTCTAGTTCTTAGGACTGATATTATAGCATATGTTTTCCACCTCTTTGTAAGCCTCGAGTAGAGAATTTAGGGGAACAAATGCCTCATTATCATCATTGAGTTTGTCTTCAAGACTTTTAAAATCTGAAACTATTTTCTTGAACTCATCTAAGTTGTCTGTTAAATTTTTTGAAGGATCCATCTTGTATGTGAAGAATTTCTCCCTTAGATACATTTTGTTTGGGAGATCTTTAGTGGCATATAAATTTTCTAATTTCTTTCAAATTTTATGTGCGGTATCTTCTTCTAATACTTGTCTTATTACGTTGTCACTAAGATTTAGTATTAGTGTACCATAGGTATTTAACTCCATTTCTTCCTTTTGTATTGTTGTGAGTGTTATTGGAAGTTTTGGACGATCTAAAAGGGCTTTGTGAGCCTTTGGTTGTCCTAGCAAGGCCCTTAATTATTGCCTTCCATAAGGCAAAGTCTCCCTTTCCATTGAACTTCTCAATTTCTACTTTTGCCACTACCATTATTCAAGTTTGCTCTGCTTTAACTCCTCCAAGATTCAGTTTCTTGAAATCAAGATTTGCCCTGATACCAATTTTGAGGCCTTATTATTTCTAATTCTACTTTGGGCCTTATTTCAAATGCAGGTTGCTGTCGTATGCTTGAAGGAGACGATGTCACGTCTTTGCAGGATAACCGTACACGCATGTAGAAGGTAATTTTGTTTATCCCTACACTTTAGTGAGAGAAAAATATGGAAAAAAAAGGAGAGAAAGGAATTACTTTACCTTTCCTTTTTCATTTGTCTTCTTTGTTCTCTATCTTTACAAACAAAATCCTAATGAATTTCTTTCGTATGGTTTCGATTGGGTATATGATGCTCACAGCGATATGAAGATGAAGTAGAAGAAGAAAGATGCTACAAGGTTTCTACGTGGTTCGACCAAAATTTAAGCCTACATCCACAAAGAAGGATCTTTTATTGAAGATGAGTACGTTAGTTCTTTCTTTTTTCTTTTTCTCTTTGTGTGCTTTCTTGTAGATGAAAGAGTATGTCTAAAAACTAGTTAATTTTTTATATTTATAGATGTTTACAATAACATAAGAAATTAGGGAAAGTTGAATAACTAATGCTTTTGGAATTCATTTTCTTCACAATCAATGAAGGATGCACCAAAGTCAAATATTGAATAAACATCAACAACACATCATAATTGGTTAATAATTTTAATTGACGGCTTTTAATTGAAAATTTCATACTCCAATCTAATTCGGTTTTTTTCTTCATAAATGCAATTATTTAGATAAAATATTTATCAAATCAGTCATCACTTTCTAAAATGATATTTTGGGTCTAGAACAAAAAACTATTGATACAGAGTTTTGGTTAAGTTAAAAAGCAATTTAGATGGTTTAGTTAATCGATCTTCAATTGTGGTGTATTTTTTTTTAAGTTTAGTGTATTTGTTGAGCATAGTTTGGAGACTAATTAAAGTGTATTTGGTCACATAAATATCTTATCAAAACTATCGCTAAAAACTTTCAAAATCATAAAATTATATTGTTTTTTTTTCAAATATCTAAACTAAACCAATTTCTTTTTCAAATATCATTTTATTTTATTTTATTATTTAATTTATTTTCAACTTCTTTTATGTTTTTGCGTTTGAATTTTTAATTAGTTGACAAACATTATACAATTAAATACATTTGTATGTTGTGAGTTGATTTTTTTTTTAATTAAGTTATTTTAACCCAACGGACTTTTTTTTTTTATCATAAATCTTTATTTTCTCTTAAAATATTCCATGTTTTATATCACAAAATCATATTTTTATTTTATTTTCAAATATCAAAACTGAACCATTTTTTTCAAATGTCATTTTTGTTGAGTTGTTTTGGTCTTTTTTAATTTGTTTTCATGAACTTCTTTTATTTTTTTGCATTTTTTTTTGTTACATATGGCTTCCTTGGAGTAGTGGAGTCAAGAGTGAAAACAAAACCAATCACATTTAAGAGTGTTTCGCTCACCAACCTGAGTTGAGTTGAGTTGGTATAATATGTCAATTCATTATTTGGCTCACCAATTTAAATGTTTTGGTGGTGGTGAATTTGTATATTTTAGTAGAGGTGTAGAAAACTGAACCAAGTCGATTTGGTTTGGGTTTGGATAGGTTTAAAAGAACAATTGTATCAAACTGAACTGATTTCGATTCTATTCGGTTTGGTGCATTCACCCGATTAGGTTAAAATTAAAGAAAAGAAGTCATCCATCTTTTTCTTCATTTTCTCCTTTGTTGTTTGTTCTCTGTTATTCATGGGTCTCCTTTGTTCATTCTCTATCATTCTCCTTCGTGGATTTTCTCTCATTATTCATCAGTCTCCTCTCCTTGGTAGCCTCCAACGTTGGTTTGGCTTTTACGGTAACCTTCGGTGTAGATTTTGTTTTTACAGTAGTCTCCAGTCGATTGAAGCTTTTAAGGTATTGGACGATTTTACAATATTTTTTATGTAAATATTACGATTAATCATGTTGTTTATATGTAAATTTTAGGATTAGACATGAGTGGGATAAGTTTATGTAAATTTTGGATTGTTTGAAGGTTGTTTGTGGACGATAAGCAATGCAAATTTAGTTCAGTCAAGATGAAAGATTTTGAAATTGCTAAAATAAATGTTCATTTTAGTGTGTCTGTTTTACTTCTTTGATCAATTTCCTTGATGTAGTCGAAGCAAGATATAACTGTTGGGATTTATGTCCTAAAACTCGTAAACTGTAAATATAATCCATTGAACGTTATTAATAAAGTGTTATTACTGTAATAGTTGTTATTAATTATAATATTAGTTTTGTCTTAATAACTCAAATCTAATAAACTAACATCTTAAGTTGTTTAATGAGTCTTCAATAGTATGTAGAGACATACAAGAATCAATGTTCAAGATTAGCTTAAAGGGTTTATAGTATAGGGATAAGATTGGGTACCTTATCCTAGTAACACTATTGATACAACTCACTTTGTATTTGATACAAATGCAATTATCAAACGCGTTCGTGTAGTTTACATGCGAGTAAGAGTATCCTATGCAATGAGTTTGCATAAAACCGAACCGCGAAATAGTAACCACTAGATATAACTCCGTTAACTAGTTAGGTTTTTATTTCACTAGGATGACCTAGGTAACTTAGTCTTAATCCTGAGTGTGTTATGAACTCCTGTTCGCAAGGGATTGTCATTTGATTTGTACGGGTGAGAGTGGCCAAATCGTCGACTCAATAAGCTTATCATTTTAGGGACAAGACCGAGTGAGGAGCTGGGAACATAATTACACAAGATGGAATTTAGTTCTTTCCTACTTTAGGGTAAGTAGATGAGTATTCCCTTAAATGGTGTCTCCAGGTCTTGAACAAAGGGTCCTACCCTCTCTATGGCACGAGAGGGATTTTTGTTTATTGGTAGGACCATAAACATGTTGTTCATTGGAGGAGCACTGATATTTAAGGATTAGAGGTAACTTAAGTGTAAAACGGTAAATTGACCTAGCTGGTATTACGAACACTCGTGAAGGACTAACTTACTGTTATTGGCCTATATCCGTGGACACAGAAATATATCTACAGTGAAAAGAGTTCAGCTGTAAGTCTTTAGTGCAGTGTACACACAGTTAACGAATATTGATTAATGTCGTTAATGAGTTTAGCCAATTAATCTCATATCGTTGTAGCTTCTGATCTGTAGGTCCATTAGGTTCTCTTCCTAGCTCGTAAAGGGTAATGAAATTTATTTATATTGGTTGTAATTTGAAAT
>JBBPDI010039008.1:2287-21448 GCA_037974545.1 Cucumis variabilis
AAAAAATTCTCTAAGGGATGTTGGTGAAATGTATCTCAGTAGTCTATACGTGGGAATAGTTCATGTTCTTGGTGAAACTTGAGTAATGGGAAATGAAACAAAAAATTCTCTAAGGGATGTTGGTGAAATGTATCTCAGTAGTCTATACGTGGGAATAGTTCATGTTCTTGGTGAAAGGAATAAGTAGAGCCTAATGTGTGATTTATGATTTTGAACGAGTTATTGAAAGCCAGTTTTATGAAAATGAATTTACATGTTGTATGCCCTAAAAGGTTTTCCAAAATCTCACTCACTAAGTTTTTTACTTATGTTTTAAATTTTCCTTCCTTAGGTTACCAGGCATTGAGCTCAAGTTGGGAAAAATAAGACGAGTTACTACTCGATAAGGCGTTGGCTAGGCGTTTAAGTATAAGCTTGAGGAGTTGCACAAGGCGTTGGAAACTTATATTATAGTTCATGTATATTAAGAAAACGTGTATTATGTATTTTTGGAATGCATATTATTAAGTAATAAAAAGGAGTTATTGATGTTATCTTGTGTTATATGTTTCTTTATCGCTTAGTAGTTAAGGACATAAGGTAAACAAGATGGTGAACCTAAGGTTCAAGGATTTAAGTTTAGCGTTATGATGTTTTGTTAAGAGGCGTTAGGGCTTCTCAGGTCGCATCTGCTTGCCACAACTCGAGGTTCAGGACTTGTTGCGATGCAGAGAATGACATATTTGTTTTTTTTCTTTATTTCTCTAGAGTTTCTAGTTTTGTTGCTTACTGATTTGGAATTTTGTGTTTGTTCTAGAGTATCTACTATTGTTGTTTACTTATTTTCTATCTTGAATATAGAATGCTTGAGTTTTATTTTGCTTTGATTATTTAGAATATTTTGTTTTTGCTTTTTAGAGGGTTTTTTAGGTACTTTTTTTTAGTTCTCAATAATCTCATAATATTTTGAAACTCGAAATACCCTAACTACAAACTCTAAATGTCCAACTCCAAATCAAAGCAAGATAATTTTTAATTAGGTGATTTATGAGGATTTCCACATGTTTTAAATGGTTTTTTTACTAATCTTTTTGTATCTCACAAACATCTTATAATCTTCTAAACCTGCACTACTCGATTCCTAATTAGTATACTTGTTTTATATATTTTTACACATAGTTTAGGGAGTTATTAGATATTTCTTTTGTATCTTGAGAGTACCTTGCAACTTCTAAACTTGAAAATTTGAATACTAAATAAATTATATACTTGTATTAGGTGATTTTGAGTGCTTCTACACATGCTTAGGAAATTTTTACCTATTGATTTAATATCTTGCAAACATCTTGCAACTTTCAAACTTCAAATGTACATTTTCATATTAATTATACACTTATTTAGGGTGATTTAGAGTGCTTTGCACATGTCTTAAAGATTTTTCTAGCTATTACTTTTGTATCTCGCAAACATCTTCCAAACATAAAATTTAGAATTACAGATCAATTATATTTTTGTTTTATGTCATTTGGAATGCTTCTACACATGCTTAGGAAGTTTTTTAGCTACTTATTTATTTAGTATACTTTGAGTTGCCTCTTGTTTTTCATATTGATCCTAATTTGTTCCTTTACATGTAACTTTTCTAATTAAATCATACTTCTCATAATTTTTTAGGTTTATGTTTTATAAATATTTATCACATTGATGAACACACCCATGTATAAGATTAAGTCATCCCATCATCTTCATGCTCAAGTTAACTTTTTTGTCACATTTAGAAAATACAATATGCAATGTTAAAGCAAAACTCAAGTCAAATCAGCTACCCTTATTTAGAAAAATAAGATTTGGCCACTTTCTTGATATAAATATCATCTTCAATGGTCCACTCATCCATTATTTACTACGGAGAGAGGTGAAAGAAGAGAGCAACGATTGTATAAGTTTCTTATTAGGTGGTGTTGTTTGTACATTTGCAAGGAGAGAATTTGACATTATAACTCATCTATGGTGTTTAAAAAATGCTTTTAATGGGGTTGTTACAAATAAATAGATTGCAAAAACAAGTTTTTCAAAGATAAAGAAATTATTTACGTAAGTCAGATAGAGAACACATTTTTGGAACATCAGAGTGACTACGAAGATATGGTGAAATTGGCTTTGATATACCTCATTGAACTATCTTTATTAGGAAAAGATAAAAGAATCAAAATAGATCGCTACTTTCTTAAACTTGTTAATGACTGGGATATCCTAGGAAAAGATAATTGTGGTGTGATTGTGCTTTGGACAAACAATTAATGGACTACATAGAAGGCTCTTTAAAAAAGGGTCTGGAGAAGACGGGTTCAAGCCCATTTTATGGGTTTTGGGTCAGTTTAGGTGTTTCCAATGTTGGTTCAATTCATTTTTTGGTGTTTAGGGATGGTTCGAAGGTGTCTGGGTATGATTCACGGAAATTTTAAATTATTATTGTAATAATTTATAATTTATCTCAATTTACGAGAAAAAAACAGTCCATTTTATTGTGCTTTTTAATATGTATGTATATTGTATGCCATGTAGATATTTGAAGTCTCACCATGGGATTGACATACTCATGCATTAGATATACTACGCTATAAGAGTTGTAATATATATTTAGTGCATGTGATCTTGAGTATTAGTATAAGATATTATATTATTTCTGAAGGAATAAAAAGTCTTACGTAGTGGAAGACAACTCAAAACCTTAAAATAAAATTTAATTGAGAAATTGGAGCGAACAAATCTAAGTTAATCAACTATTTCACGTTTAAATGAACATCTCTTAGTTTTAATTCCATTAAATCAAAATTTAATTTAGTTAAATAATTAAATTAATTCTCAGAAAATAAATGTCTTGTATTTACTTGAACCTACACACTACAAGAATTTTAACTACAAAAATTTGGACTTATCGTGACGCGAGAAAAGACGTCGCTAAAAGCAACGTCAGCATTAATCTGCTTTTGCCGATGTAAGCCATAGTACGTCGCAGTATGGCACTTTCCACGAAGTTTGGGTTCATGACATCACAGAAAGTTCACTAATTAATTTGTTATTTTACCTTTCCGCGACGTACTTCTCGAAGACGTCACGAAAAGTCGAAACGTTTCGTTTCATTGGAGACTTTTTGCGACGTTCATCTCCAAAACGTTGTGGAAAGGTGAATATTTAATATGGTTTTTAGACTTTTCGTGACGTGTCTCCAAGAGACGTCGTGACGTGTCTCCAAGAGACATCGCGGAAAGTCCAAATATTAAATTAAATGATAAACTTTCCACGACGTGGTCAGAAGGGCGTCGCAAAAAGTCTCCAAAGAAATGAAATGTTTTGACTTTTCGTGATGTGGTGTCCTCAAACGTCGTGAAAAGTTTACTAATTAGTTTGTTATTTTGTTTTTCCACGGCGAGTTTAAATATTAAATCAAATGATAAACTTTTCGCAACATGGTGTCCTCAAATGTTGCGGAAAGGTGAACATTGGATTTAATATTTGGACTTTCCGCGATGTGAAGGCATGAGATGTCACAGAAAGTGGGAACTAATAAATTTAAGATTAAATTTCTGTGATGTCAATGGTCCAACACGTCGCAGAAAGTCAAAAGTAATAAATTCATTATTCAACTTTCCGCGATGTCGATGAGCAGACGTTGCAGAAAGTTAATATAATATGCTATATTAACAACCTAGTGCGTCGTGGAAACAAGCTTTTCACGACGTTTTTGAAGACGTCGCGAAAAGTGTTGACTATTTCAACACAAAGGCTATTCACAAACTCACGTAAGAGAAGGAAATTCGATAGATAAAGGGAGAAAATTAAAGAGAGAAAGGGAGAGAAGGAGTCATTGTCGTCACCGTTGTCGTCCGCTGCCGCAGTCTTGAGGTCATTTTTTTTTGTGTTTTATTTTTTTTGCATTTAGGTGTGTAAAGTGTATGTATATGTATATGTAGGTATATGTTTATTGTGTATGTGTTATGTGTATATGTTTAGGGTGTATGTATATGTATGTATATGTTTATTGTGTATGTGTTATGTGTATATGTTTAGGGTGTATGTATATGTGTGTATATGTTTATTGTGTATGTGTATATGTTTAGGGTGTATGTATATGTAGGTACATGTTAATTGTGTATGTGTTATGTGTATATATTTAGGGTGTATGTATATGTAATGTGTAATGTATATATATGTTTATGTAAGTATAATTTTATGTGTATGTGTTATGTGTATATTTAATGTGTATATGTGTATATATAATGTGTAATGTATATGTATGTATAGTTTAGTGCATAAGTATATGTATGTACATTTTTTTCTTGCAATTAGAAAATTATACAAAATTTAAATGATGTATGAATATAAAAAAATGTATGAATTTAGATTAAATTTGAATACATTATATTGAACAATAGTTTAGGGTTTAGTAAATTTGAGATAAAGCTAAGGGATCTTTATCGAATTCAATATTGAATTTGATATTGAATATGAATTTCATATTCAAATTGCATTTGAAATTCATTTTCAAATTGCATTTGAATTTTTAAAAATGTTAAATAGGGTAACTAAAATGGAGTATGTACAAAACAAATATAACATATTTATTTGTTAGGCCTTTTAACGAGATGGACAAGAGTTGGATGAAAATTAGGGATAGGTTTTCTGTTAAGTACAAAAAATGAGTTTTTCAGTTTTAGAGGTTGCAAAACATCACACAAATAATTGTGGAAAATAAGGTGTCTATGCAAGAAATGTATGAATTCAAAATGGGACTCCTTAGAGGATGTGAGGCGACATCTATTAACCACTGGAATAGCCTCCTCCTATAATGAAAGAACATAGGTATACAAACATTTAATGAAGGAACGAGTAGTAGTTACCCAATAGTTGATGAAGGAACTAGAAGTAATCCAATAGTTGATGAAGGAACCAATACTAACCTAGTTACTGAAGCAAATAAATGTTGAATATGTTGCATGATTTACAAGCTGATATTGAACAAGTAGAAGAGAGTGAGGAAGATTTAGATTTAGAAGAAGACAGAACAAACAACATATTTAAGAAGTTACTAAATCAAGTAAGTTGTGAGTTATACCCCTACTATTCAGAATTTTTGTCACTAAATTTTTTGGTTAAAATGATGCACGTCAAGGTTCTCAATGGTTGGAGCAACAAGTCCTTCGATATGGTGTTAGAGTTAATAAAACATGTGTTTCCAATGTGTGGTACTAATATCCCTAGTTTGTTTTATGAAGCAAAATGAAATGGCATGATTTGGACTTAGGGTACGAGACTATTCATGCTTGTAAGTATGAATGTGTATTGTTCTGGAAGGAGTTCGAGGACTTGCAACAATGTCTAACTTATGGTGAGTCTAGATATAAGATTAATTCCAACAGATCTGGAAACAAAATTCCACGAAAGCTATTGTGTTACTTTTCGTTGGTGCCAAGATTACAACGATTGTTTGTATCGCAAGAAAGTTCGACAGACATACGATAACATAAGGATAAATGAATGGAATCAGAGGATGTGTTGAGACATCCAGCTGATGCAGAGAGAGAGAAGCACTTTAATTCTGAATTTCCTGATTTTGGATTGGAGCCACGAAATGTTCATTTGGGGTTAGCTTTATATGGATTCAATCCGTTCGATCATATGAGTACCTCGTACAGTATGTAGTCTGTGGTGTTAATTCTATACAATTTGTCACCATAAAAATGCATGAAAGAGTCAAATTTTTTCATGTCATTGCTCATTCCCGATCCTAAATATTTTGACAAAGAAATTGATGTATACCTATGGCCATTACTTGAGGAGTTACAAAATCTATGGGTGTTTGGTGTGCGTACGTATGATTGTCTGACGGATCAATATTTTCAGTTTCATGCAACCTTGTTGTGGACAATTAATGACTTTCTGACATATGGTGATCTATCCGGTTGAAGTACAAAAGGATATCAGACATGTCCCATTTTCATGGGGGATAGATCATCGTTTGGAATACGCAGAGAGATATCATTCATGGGACACCAACAATATCTTCTAGACAATCATGTTTGGCATAGAAGTAGACTCCATGATGGAAAGGTAGAGCGTAAATCACCTCCAATTGTAATGAATGGCCAAGAAATATTGGAACAACTAGATTCTTTGGAATTTTCAGTAATGAGTAAACATCCTTCGTTAAAAGATAGAAAAAGAAAAAGAATTCTTAATTGGACTAAGAAAAGTTTTTTTTTTATCTTCCTTATTGACCAAGACTACTTATTCGTCACAAACTTAATGTAAGGCACATTGAAAAGAATGTTTATGAAACTTGATTGGTACGTTGTTGAATATAGAAGAAAAAATAAAATATACCACGAATGTCAAATTAGATTTACGAGTTTTAAAAATAAGAAAAGATTTACATTTGGTAGAAGTGGGTAACTGATTTTTGAAACCACACGCGAGCTATACCTTGACTAGCAGCGAGCGGATTGAGTTCTGTAAGTTTTTGAAAGCAATTAAGTTTTTTGATGGATTCCTTTCTAATATTTCACGATGCTAAATGCAAACGAGAGAAAAATATCAGGTCTCAAAACACACAACTGTCATGTACTGCTACACTGACTTCTTCCAATCGGTGTTAGGCCATTCTTACCAAAAAATGTGTACACTGTAATTACTGAACTATGCAGTTTTTTTGTGATTTTGTACACCAGGACGATAAGAATAAGTGATTTCGATAGATTGCAATCAAATATTATAATTATATTGTGCAAATTGGAAAGAATATTTCCACCTGTTTTTTTCAGCATCATGGTACACCTTACAATTCACTTGCCATATGAGACGAAGGTTACTGGTCTGGTTTCTTACAATTGGATGTATCTCATTCAAAGAAGTCTTTGCACACTAAAACAATATAATCGTAACAAAGCACGTCCTGAGGGGTCTATTGCATAAGGATATCTAACGAATCAAGTACTTTCTGGTCACGCTATCTGAAGAGGATTGAGACCTAATAAACTAGAGATGATTGAAATGACGATAGCAATAAAGAGGATGAGATCATTGGTAAGTATGAAGTATTCGTTTAGAAAGTACAACCACTGGGAGCATCACATTTATGAAGTATATCACAAGAAAAGAAACGAATCTTTCATTGGTACATCCTCAACAATGTATATGAAATAGCCGAATACCAGAGGTACACATTTCTATACATATTTTAGGGTTTTATACCTCACCGACACCCAAACTCACAATTGTATAATTTAGGAAACACCTTCTTTTCTAAACTGTTTAAAAGACACCAATGAGCATTTGTCGATTGGTTCAAAGCTCATATATTTTGAGTAAATGACTTCAAGCATTTCTACTTTATACATATAAATACTTTTATGCTAAACCCAATTTCAGGTTATGACAGAAATACGTGACAATTCAAACATTTTTCAAGATTTATTTTCACTCGCAATGGGACCATCATTTGATGTCTGCTCTTACAGTGGATGCATTATCGGTGGTGTATGATTTCACATGTTGGAGTGTGATTCCCGATGCACAACACAAAATAGTAGAGTCATGATAATCGGAGAAGGTAGGGGAGGCATTGCCAACAATAATTTTTACGGTATTTTGGACGAAGTGTTACACGTTCAATATCCATTTAGACAACGTGCTTAGTTATTCAAATGTCGATGGTTTGACACAGACAAAAATAAAAATCAACTAGGCTACAATCAATAAACACGTCTCATTTTTTGTTCGCTGAGGAACCCGTGATTCTAACAACCCAAGCACATCAGGTGTTCTACCTTAAGGATCCTTAAAATGATATCAATTGAAAAATTGTTCAAGTAGTGCAAAATAAACGTGTATGAAACATGTCAGAAGTGGAAGATATCGAGAATGATTAACTTAATGTATTGGAAATCGTCATTGAACATCAGATGGACGAACACGTCATTGAAGATGAAACTCTGTGTAGGATTGAAGTTGATCCTACAATAGTGAAAAGATCAAATGTTTGTCATGTCGTGAAAAATTTCATAAGCGATGAAGATGACGAACAATCATCACATCAAAACGAGTTGTGTGATGATGAATAACAATGTTTTTTTTACGTATACACACATTTAGTAATTTTTCTATATATTAATTACGTTGTGATACTCACGTTTATTTGTTTAATTTTTTGTTAATTTTTATGTCTGTAGATATAGAGTCTAACTTTTCGAGTAATGCGCATGTGGAAGACTATTTCCTTAACCTTGACGCATTGGATAATGTGGGTGGTTCGTCGTAAGTAGGTGACATTTCAGGTTCGTAATAATCAGCATATTTAATACAATTTCTCTCTTATCTGATCATGTCTTTAAGTTATGCTTCTTGTATATAATAACAATCATTTTCAATAGATCTCTCTCATTTGGCTCCCACTGCGAGGATAGTATGACAACATTCTAGAAATATAGACGTCGAGCGATACAAACAGCAGAATGTGAGAATTTCTATTTTCATCCCTTAGAGGGGACAGACATGTCTCAGCACACGCCCCCCATTTCAGTTGCATGATCGATGTGCTGACATGAGACATGTTTCCTATTCAGGCCTTGAAGTGGGCAAATATACCACCAGAGTGCATCGAGGTCATCAAGGGTGGCCTAACGGTAAGTCTGTAAATTCATAAACATTTATGTATGTTTCTATTTCCCTGTAAAAGCTTTCCTAACTTGAAATCTATTTCTTTTGTAGCAATTTTTCCTGTTTGATCTAAACAATCCAGCATTGAATCATTTTGTTGAGCATCAAATGCTCACCGTGTGGAAGGAATTCAGGGCAAGTAACCATTGTCATTTTAAGAAATTTAGCAATCATAAACAAGCACGAGCAAACCCGCCCCCGAGATTGGTCAATCGGGTGGAAGATTGACACTTTCTATGTGACCAATACATCACTCGACAGTTTCAGGTAATTATTTATATACTTTTATGTTACAATATTGCATTTATTTGAAAGTATAACGTTTTGATCATCGTCATTTTTGAAATGTAGGAGCAATCAAATATATGTAAGGCTGTTAGGGCGTGACAGCCTTACAACCACAGGAGCAACATCAAGTCATTTCTTCAGAGACAAGTAGAGCTCACTGAACTCCACGATCGTCCTGCAGATCGTGTCGAGTTGTTTAAAATAAGCACACCAATAGTAGTGGCGAGCTAGTTCATTTCACCAGCTGTAGAGGACACTTTTGTAAGTTTTAGAAAACTTTATGTTTGGTTATACTCTTAATTATATGTTTTTATGTCTGATCATCTCTCAAACTTACAAGCTTCTGTTGTGCAGAATAAAAAGTGGAACTTCAGTCTCAGCTCGTCCCAGAGGGTTTTGAACCACTAACTGAGAACGAGATATGGGAGACAGTTTTGGGTAGACGATCAGACTACTCAAAAGGTCTTGGTTGGGGCCCAAAACCCAAGTCTAGGACTGCCACTTCATCTTCTTCCTCTAGTATGATGACTACCAAGCACACATAGTAGAGGTTAGCGAACTCAAAGTGAGCCTTGAAAATGCTAATCGAATGCTCCAAGAACAATGTCTGGGGGAGGAGGAGCGAGATCGACAAATGGTGGACCATGTACGAAAAATGGAAGAGATGAAGAAGATGCTCAAGGAGATGAGTCGGGCACAGAGAGGTCCATGATCACTTGGGTACACAATTTTCAATATTTAATTTGTTTAACTTTCCATATGTGATATTCTAACAGTACTTTCATGTTATTTGTAGGTTAGGGGTCCATTGCACTAAAGTATTAAATTTTAAGTTTTTTTTTAATGTAATATTTTGAATTATGTAATTAATTTTTTGTATTGAAGATATTTAATGATCATTTCATTTTGTAATGAATAATATTTTCATTTTGATCATTTTATTACAAATTTTATTACATCAAGCTTTAGTAATGAATAAATAATAATAATAAGATTAAAAAAACACAAAAAAATAATAAATAAAATAAATACCCTTTCGCGACATCGACGTCGCGGAAGCCTTCTACAACGTTGGCGCCGCAAAAGGGTATAGCGACGTAACATCGCATAATGCTATAGCAACGTTGGTGTCGCAAAAGCATTTCGTGATGTCGGTATCGTGGAAGCCTTATGCGACGTACTGAACCATGTGCGGAGGAAAGATTCCTCAACGTGGGAGCGAGCTGCATCGCAGAAAGTATCTCCGACAGGCTTTTCGTGACGTGGATGCGATGTCGTGTACGACATCGCGGTAGCCTTCCATGACATTTTTTAGGATTTTCGACGACGTTATCCTGCATAGGGGAAGACCCTAATTATTGTAGTGACATTTGAATAATATTCAATTGTATTCTCTCATAACCTATAATTTGAATGTGTATGCAATACACACTAATTTTAACCTAGATTTTTAATATGAATCTAATTCACATTAAATTAATATTTGAACTTATTTAAATATTTTATTCTATCATAAATTAATTTTGAATCAAATTAAAAATAAAATTTATATTATAAAGTTTAATTAAAATATGAACTTTATATTATAATCAATCATCATACATTATATTATTTTCCTAAGTGAATTTCAATGATTCAAATTCCATCCAAGATATATTAACCTTAATATCATTTATGAGCTAGTAAAAGTACCTAATGGACCTACATATTAGAAGCTACAAAATATGATATTAATTGACTAAACTCATTAGCCAGATTAATCAATATTCGTGATGAAACACGAGACACACACAATGAAAAAATGATCTAATTACAGTATAATTGCATCTAAATTATATAAAAACTAACATGCATGCACCTTAAATTACTAAAATAGGATTAATAGAAGTTATACCTTTGTAACTCTCTAGTACTTCAAAATTCTGCATGAAAATGACATGAACCGCCACTAGAGTATACCTACTATTCTCTGGATTTAGAACTGGGTTGTGGGACCTGATGAGTGAAGGATATAAAAGTCTATAAGGTGTGGAAATAATTTTTATTAGTGAATCTAAAAAAATAAAGTCAATCAAAAGTTTTTGAACATTTGAAAAAACCCTCATTTATACAAAAATCAAACACATGCAAGAATACATGTTATTATTTCACTAAAGTCCAAAACCTCATAAAGTTTTATCTCTAAGTGGACTAGGTGTTAATACTATAAGCATTCACTTATGTCCATTATAGGTAGCAGAATTATTCAACAAAATCTTGGATTATTCCACTAACTTTAGTTAAAGGGCAAAATGGTCTTTTTAAAAAATAGTAAAGTCAAACTTGACTTTTCCAACTAAAAAGTCAATATTTTGACTTTTTACCATTCTGTTATTCTTGACAAATTTTAATCTTTTGAATATGAATCCACATTCATTTTTTCGAAATTCAAATTACATTTGAATATAGAACGAGTTAAAGTTTGACTTTTCAAAGTCAAAAGTCAATAATTTGATTTTTTACAACTTTGATCATTTCCACCATTTCGAGCTTTCAGATATGAATTTGCATTCATATTCTTGATATTTAAATACAAAACTCTATCTCTTAACTAATAACTGACAACTATATCATATATACTTGTCGGTTTTACTCTCCTTTCATAATTCAAACAATTCAAATTGATCATACGTACTGTTCTAAGTTTATTCCATATGAGCTATTAGAGAAACCTAATGGACCTATAGATCAAGGACTCTAACAATTCGAAATTAACTGACTAAACTCTTTACATTGAGCTAATTAACATTTGTTAACTAACATGTCATTCCACTAAAGTCTTGTAGTTTCATTTCTCTCACTATAGATATAATTGTGTCCATCTGATATAACCATGATTAGTAAGTCGATCTGTAAACCTCAAATCCTAATGAAGATCGAGTCTTTTAAAGATTTAGGAAGGTTAGATTTTAAGTGAAGTTAAGATGAAAATTTAAAACTCAAGTAGTGTCATTAAAAGTATGTCATGGTTAGTGGAAAAAGAGAAAAACTTGACTAAGGGTCAAAGACTTAAGGACTAGGCATTTTGGGTTTGAGGTTAGGCCGTCGGATTAGGCAAACAAACCTCTAAAGGAGTGTCATGGTAGCCAAAGTAAGTGCCTCAAGAAGGGAATCTCGAGTTAGCCTTGTGAGATATCGGGCGAGATTTGAGACATAAGGTTGATCATAGGTAAAAAACTTAGTCTTGCTCGACTGAAAGGAAAGACAAAATATTTTTTATGTAAGGATCTTGGATAGTCATATGGAAACCCAAGCAAGATTTAAGACAGAAGTGTAATCTCAGAGCCATCTCGATACTTGTTTAGCCGTGATAAAGGATTAAAAGGTTTCAAAGTCAGGTCTCAAGCCATCTCGGGATTGTGTTTGGCTAGAATTGGGAGTAAAAAAGGAAATATTTAGGGTTCTCAGGTAATCTCGAAGCTGTATCTGACTGAGATTGGAAGCTTAGAGTGAAAATTAAAGAGCACTTGGCCATTTTAGGGTTGTGCCTGATTGAGACTAGAGATAGAACATGTATTATTTGAGATCTCGGGCAGAACTCAAATCTATATTGATCGAGAATTCAGGTGTCATGACATGCAAATAGAATTTAGGCAAGTAGAAGGTGTTAGGCATGGAGGACATAAGAAAAACAATAAGCAGAAGGTGACCCTAAGATTTTAATGTAAGAACTAATTTACAAGGGAACTTTTGGGAAGAAGTTCTCTCAATTCTTTTGGCAAAAATACTTTAAACCAGTTGAAAGAGTTTCCATTTTGAGTTTAGTGAAGAGAGCTGTTAGAGAAAGCGATCAAGAAGAAGATCTTCAACCATTGAGGAAAAGACGTGGAGATCAAATCTTTGGTGATTTAGGCCGTTTTGGTGATTTTTGGAAATTTAAAGTTAAGTTTTGATATTTTTTTATGATCAAAGGGAATTAAATGGATTTATGTGACAAATCAACTCTTTATACTATGTCGAGATCATTATCTTAAAGATAAATAACAATTTGACAATTTCTTGAAAAGAGGAAAACTAATTTTCGTTAAAAATATCATGAAAACTTATTGTGCAACTAATTCTACAATTTCAAAAATAATAAAATAAAATACATAAAAATATTTAAGCTAAAAACACTGGAAAAAAAACAATGAAAAGAAGCAGAACTATATCCCCATATGACATGTCATGAATCCTTCTTGTCGCTCGCCAGCTTTCCAGATCCTTTTCCTCTACCTAAAATATTAAACATAGAGAAAGAGTGAGTATATAAAATATACCCAGTAAGAGAACCACTACTAGTCCCACTAGGTGTTTGTTAACTTCTTATTAGGATTTGTGAGGAAGTACCCCATAACTATCGTGCTCTCGAACACACGCTATCTAGTGAATCCGTAGAAACACATCTAGTTTTTGGTGAATCCAAGGAACACCTAAGAGACACTAGTCTTCAATAACCTAAAGGAACGCCTAAGAGAAAATGGTCTTCGATAACCCAAAGGAAAGTTTAAGAGGAATTATTCTTCGGCGATCCAAAGGAAAGCCTAAGAGAAACTGATTTTTGGTGACTCGAAGGAACGCCTAAGAGAAATTGGTCTTTGACGATCAGAAGGAACACATAAGAGAATTGGGTTGTAAGTGACCCCATCAGACCACTCATAAAACATATACTAGTGATCCCGTCGAACTCACATAGTCATAAAAAGGTGTTGATCCCAAGGGACATCCATATGGCTACGACCCTAATAGACAAAGTTAACAAAATTATACCACAGTCCATAGCATGTAACACATCATTAACATCATATCATGGCATGAATACCAATCCTAATGTCCTTATCATGTGATTAAAATACCATGCATCATAACATATCAGTCATCTCATTCACATCATATCTCAGCCATATCAGTCATAATACATCAGTCATAACATATCAGTCGTAACATATAAATCATAACGTATCAGTCATCTATGGTAGCCATCTATATCAATCATCCATATTTGTCAAATTATGCACCTTAGCTACATCAATGCATAATGGAAAATAGATGCAAGCTTTTCATTCTATTTTAAAAGTCTAGTAGTAAAATCTCTTACCTCAAGATTTGCTAAAAATAGTCGTTTGCTGACACTAAAAATTCTCCAATTAATTCAATCCTAATCATAAAAGGAAATCTTAATATCTTAATTAATAAAATTAATAAGTGTCTATCCTCCAACAATGCTCCCAAATTAACATATCCAAAATTGAGATTGAAATCCTTGATGAAAAAAATTTGTCATTTACATCTTCAAGATTTTTCAAAGGAACTTTCCAAAGACATGCAACAAAGCGTTATCTTAGTGAAGAAGATGAATAACCTTTTTTTCTTTTTGCTTTTTTTTCTCTCTCTTTTCAATTTAAGCACTGAAATGCTATTTATAGATCCAAATAATAATAATATTTATCATTATTATTTCCTTTTTCTTATAAGATATATATAATACTAATATATATATATATATTTTTTCATTACTTTCTTCAATAAATTTCTTAAATGCACAAAATCTTAGACATTTATAAACATAAATAATAATAATAATAATACTTCTTTATTGACATTTATTATTATTATAAGTATTATTATTATTATTATACTCTCACCAAAATATATAATAAACATATATATTTATTTAAACTATTATTCTCACCCTTAATTAAATTCATCATCTTTTCTCATCCAATCAAATCAATCATTTCTCTCCTCATTAATTATCTTATTTTCCAATAATTATAATTATATTACATCATATAATTAACTTTACTTTTTGAATTAAATAAAATCCACATTCTCGTTCCTCAATTAAATCTTCCATCAAATCAACTTTATCTTCAAAAAATAATTATATTTTCCAACAATCAAATATTCTCTCTCTTCGTTAAATCTCATCAAATCCAATCAACTTTATACTTTTACAAATAATTATATTTTGAAAAATATAATTATTTTCTTTTTCTTTCTAAACCAATATCCTCTCTCCAAATAATTATTCTCCTCCAAATAATTTATCTACCTTCTCTACCAAATAAAATATATTTCTCTTAAATAATTATAGTTTAACAAATATAATTATCTTTTTCATTTTCATAATAATTATATAAATGTATCCATATATATATAATTATCAAATTCTAAAATTTCCACTCCTCAAATTTAATTAAACAAACACCTAAAATTATTTAATTAAATTCCAATTTCAACAAAACCAAATAATTTTCACAACTTTACTTAAACCTCGTAACATACAATTGAATCAAATTCTCAACAAACACCACAAATTCAAATCGTTTAATTAATTAAATATTAATCCAACAAATATCTAATTAATTCCAATGTCCACAAAATTAAATAAACGTCCAAAAAATTAAACATAATTAAAAAAAACTAAGATAATTATCTCTAAAAAATATCTTAATTTTTCGGGACGTTACAATTTATTTTTCATTATTTTAGGCCAAGAGGAGATTGGACAAGTTTACAAGCCGAGGATCTAAGTTATCATCAATGAGTGACAAAAATGATTCCTAAACATGTTTCTTAAGTTTTATTCAAGTATGCTTTGTGTTATTCTTATTGTGAAATGAGATTGATTTATTAAGCTGAGTTTCCAAAGCATGAGTATGAGTTAAAAATGTTTTGAGCATAAGTTTGATCACTAAGTTTCTAATGTTAAAGTAAATATGTTTAAGGGCAAAATTATTTTATCAAGTGCAAAGAGATGCTAAAGTATGCTACTTGAGTTTGAAATTATGATTTCACAACATGAGATTCATACATGACTATAGCAACCCTTCAGGGGAAAATTTGTGTGTGCACAGAAGGTCCTGTGATGAGGGATTTTAGTTGATACCAAGTTTCCATCACTGATACGTGTTAATGAGCTTAGGGTCTATAAATGTCTAATTTCCACCTCAAGAGAGAGGGCTCATAAGAGTACCTAGTTTCCATCTCAAAAGGTGAGAGCTTGTACGAGCATTTAGTTTTCATCTCATTGTTTGTAGCTAGGGGTGTAAGAATAACTCGAGTAACCCAACAATCCAGACTACCCAACCCAAATTATATAGATTGAGTTGGATTATTTTAAAATGTGGGTTGGGTTGGGTTGGATTGAAAATTTTAATTTTTTCAAGTTGGGTTAGGTCTCAGGTTGGAGGGTTCAAAATTTTAGGTCAACCCAACCCAACTAAATTAATATATATACATTATTTTATTTATTTTATTTATTTATTTTTATTTATATTATATATTTGATTATTTATTTAATAAAATTAAATAATTTAGGTTAATCATGCATCTTTGATAACTTATAAAATTACAAGTTATTATGACATTTTAGGTTGAATAATGGGACCAAAATGCACGATAAATATGCCAAAATGCGTAACTTATGTTATAAATACATAATTATTTAGAAATGAACTTTCCATGCACTTCATGTCTACTTTTACTCTGTTTTTAGTGTCTAAATGCAGGATTATTAACAAAGGAACAAGCTAGCAAATCGTAGAGAAACTCGTGAAGAGATAAGGCGAGAAAACCAAATCATTATGCGAGAAGAGATTTTCTAGAAGACAAAAGTGGTAGATAAAGCGATGTGACGTGACGAAAAAGACATATTTTGATGCTAACATAATCATAATATGATGGATTTTCCACCAAAAGTTGTCTATAAAAGAAGCTCCATTTCCATCAAGAAAAGGTGTAAGACCTGTATGGGCAGGCTAGACGTCTGTATTAACCGACCATTCTTAAAGAGTTAGTGTCAAGGATTAGCCTTACCACCAGTTGTAAAGTCTATTCTTTTCTTATCCATTCAGTCTATAAAGTGAGGGTTTGTGGTCTGAGTGAAGATGATGTCATCCCCTATTTTCCCTAACTTGTATTTTCATTTTCTTCTCTTTCTGTTTTTATTATTTCTTTACATTAAATAATGATCGAAGACCTATATTTTTTAATACAATGTATGCTTTTACACTTTCCAATCCATCCATCTCTTTACTGTTCATCTGTTCATCTGTCCTTATGTTATTCATAATTTAGGTTTACGATTCATGTTTAACAAGTAGTCCACACTAAAAGAGATTGGGGTTTTTTCTACGGTGTCAGGCAAGCTGCCAAAAACTTCAGGAGTGGGTCTCCTGACGTATAAACCAATGTCGGGAATCATGTCGGTAGATCTGTGTCGGGAGAATCATCTCTGCCGCAACTACAACAATGAGTCAGGAGTTTATATCTCTCGATGTTTGCTTCACGACGTTCGTATGCATCAGGAAATTATATCTTTTGATGTGTAATTCGTGTCGGGCGAAGGTGCATCGCTAAACGGACGCTCGACGTCGTGCACATGTGTCGACAGTAAGCCTGATTCCTAATGCAGTGCATGCGTCGAGAATCTTAATTAATTTTTTTAAATATTATTATTATTATTATTATTTATTTCATTTATTTTAGATTTTTGATATTTTTTCCACTATTCGATTTTGATTTAATTTAAATTAAAATTGAACAACGAAAACAGTCAATAAAATATCAAAATTGAAATTGTATTAGAATTACATAAATATAAAAAAAAGTTCAAACAAGAAAGCAATACAATTAAATTAATACAAGGAAGCAAGATAAACTACCAAGAAAGCAAGAAAGTCGCGGACACCGCATGATCCTCCTCCATGTGTCCGACTCAATTCTTCAATCTTTCTCATCATTTCTTCCATTTTTCTAGACTGCATCTCGGAGAACCTTCTCTGCTCTTCAATCATGCGTTTAGTTTGTTGAAGCTCAAGTCGTTGTTGCTCAATGAAGATTGCATTAGCTTCTTTGACCGCTATAGAATGTGAATAACAGGTTGAAGAGCAGCTACCTGCACTGTGGCGGGACTTGGGCCTGGGTCCCCAACCAAGACTTTTTGAGTAACCTTGATGCTTACCCAAAACAATCTTGCAAATATCATCATCAGAGAGTGGCTAAGAACCCTCTGGAGTAGGCTGGGACTGAAGTACCAACATTTGACTCTACAACAAATAAAATTTTATGTAAGTTATGATAGAAGGGTTAAGTACATAATTTAGATAAAATCAAGTTCAAACTAACATGTGAATCTGCAGACACAAGTGAAATGAATCCTCCACTTTAAGTGTGGGTTTCTCTGAATAATTCAAGTCAGTCGACTGGGAGACTCGTTCTTCAGCAAGGTCATGTTGTCGTTGTAGAAATGACTTTGACCCACTACTATAACTATAAGGCTGCTTCTGACTAGTGTAACTGGCATACTTGTCCAGGGTGTGTTTACCTATGGCAGTATGCTCCGAATACTCCCAATTTGTACATAGTCTAGGTCGTTGCTTTCAATTTCGTGTCGATGTGTGGAGAAGTGACATTTCGGCATTTTCATATGCAAGCCTGCCAGATATGAAAATGTTCAAAATGTACTATAGGGGAGTCATACCTGTTGAATCCCCGCCCAAGCCTTGTCGCACTCTTTGCAATCTATGCTTTCTATTGCAACTGACCGTCTTCAATGCTTGATTTAACTACATTTTCAATGAATTATTTCTTCTCTCACGTTTTTATAAAACATTTTCTCTAGAAACGCAAGGGGAGGTTGAAACGTAGGTCGAGATTGTTCGGCGATTTTGGTTTTTGATTGGCTGACTTGTTGTTTGGATCGAACAAGTGCTGCACAATCGCTTGTCTCGAGCTTGAGAAGTTGCAATTGTGACAAGTGGTATCAGAGCCAATTTGGCTGTTTGACGGTTGAGACAGAAAGATGTTGATGTCGGTGGCGAAAAAGTCTAGCAAGACCCATAATGAGTGGCTTGTTGGACTCGAGGAGCAAATGCTCTACATGGTGGAAGTTCTTGATTCCATCCGATTCTTGGAGAAACGAATTGATGAAATTACCAAGAAGGCCAATGGCATTGATGCGGTGTCCAATCGACTGGACGGATTACCAATACAAGAGTTGATGGCTAGAGTAGACACTCTAGAAACCCAAATTGTCAGAACAGGGAATATCACCTACGAGCGTGGGGACAGTTCCTCAGGCTCTACTGCCCAGATTGAAGAACGAGTTATTGAGCTTGATAACTCACACAAGAATATGTTAGAGATGATCAACGG
>JBBPDI010039170.1:0-21433 GCA_037974545.1 Cucumis variabilis
AATGAAATATTAATTAAATATGATTTAATTAGTTATTAACTAATTGATTAATTGTTAATTAATTAGTAGATTTGATAAAAAAAAATCTCATAATTCTCTCCTACTCCTTTTCCTATTATAAGAAAGAAAGAGAGTTATAAATATCTGGAAAAGAACAGTTTTGTTTAACCAAATTCATCTAAAAAAAAGTCAAGGTTTTTTCTCTCTACAAAAAGAAAAGAATTTCTCTCAACCACCTCTAAACATTTTTTCATCTCAATTGGTTCCCACAAACCAATCTCATCCCAGAGGATAGAAAGATCTCCGATGGGTGGTGTCTCCAATTCGATGATTTGTAGATTCAGAGACGTCATCGAAAGTAAATTCTCGTATACTATAAATTAGAAGCATGCTTAGATTTATATTTAGAATTTTGATTCTAATTTTGCCAATGTACTGGTATTTTAAGATTCATAAATTAATTTGAGGAATGGTCTTTAAAAATCTTCTGTTGACATTAGGCTTTTATCCCTTCAATAAGATCAAGTTGGAGGAAGGTCATGAGGGCACCCTTCAGTTTTAAAGGCAATTAAACCTTGTGATGAAAGAAGTAAAGAAAGAAATCATTAAATGACTTGACGTGGGGGTAGTATATCCAATCTCACCCACTACAATACGTTACGAAGAAAAGTGAAATGATTGTCATCAAGAATGAGATTAATAAATTAATACAAACACAAACAGTTACATGGTGGAGGATTTGTATGGATCACCACCAGCTGAATGCGACCAATAAGAAGGACCACTTCCCTCTATCTTTCATTGAACAGATGTTGGATCGACTTGCAAGAAATGAATACTATTATTTTATGGATGGTTATTCTAGTTATAACCAGATCACAATTGCACCTGAAAACCACCATAAGACAACATTCACTTGTCCCTATGGTATATTTGCATTTCGTTGTATGCCTTTTGGCTTATGCAATGCGTCAGAGACATTTCAGTGGTGCATAATGGCTATTTTCTCAGACTTTCTAGAGAGTTAAGTAGAGATTTTTATGGATGACTTCTTTGTATTCAGGGACTCCTTTGAAGAATGTCTGAGCAGTTTAGAAGAGGTTTTAGAGAAATGTGAAGAGACACGTCTCATTTTGAATTGGGAGAAGTGTCACTTCATGGTCAGAGAGAGAATTGTGCTTGGGCACAAGACCTCTAACGCGGGATTAAAAGTGGACCCCGTGAAGATTGATGTTGTAAGCAAATTGCCACTGCCTTCAATTATGAGTAGGCCTTTGAGAAGCTTTTTGAGACATGCAGGATTCTACAAAAGATTTATCAGAGGATTCTCCGAAATCACTAATCCTCTCAGTGACATGTTATGTGTAAATCAAACCCTATATCTTCGATGAAAAATGCAAACAGGCATTTTAAACTTTGAAAGACGCGATTGAAGGGATAAAAGCCCTAAGCAGAAGAAGACTTGACAAAATCATTCCTCAATTTAATTTGAAAATCTCAAAATACCAATACATTGGTAATATTTAGAAACATAATTCTAAAAGGTTAAGCATGCTTTTAAATTAAAAGATACATAGAATGAAAAACTAACGTAGTTTAACACCTCTGAATCTACTAAAACTCCAAATTGGGACACCACCCATCAGAGACCTTTCTATCCTTTGGGATGAGATTGGTTTATGGGAACCAATTGCTATGGGAAAAGGTTTAGAGAGAAACTATTTTGCAGAGAGCAAAAGCAGAGGTTGAAGAAAAACTATTTTATTGTGCACATTTATAACTCCCTTTCCTTTAGGGAATACGAGAGAATCATTGGATTCTATTAATTTAAAAAATATTAAATTAATAGAAATTCCAAATCAACTAATTAATTAATCAATTAATCACTTAATAATTAATTAAATCATATTTAATTAATATTTCATTTAAATCATATTTAATGAATATCTCTCCAATATCTTATAGTTTTAAATTAATTTAATTAAATAAAATTTAAATAAATAAAATAAAACTAAATTATTAATTAATTCTCCAATTAATTAATATCTAAATTAAATATCTTATATTTAACTTAAATTAAATTTGACTCGTATTCAAATATTAATTTTTCTCATGACCAATAATTTTAATATGAATCCAATCCACATTACATTAATATTTGAACTCATTCACATATTTTATCTCTAATAAATTAATTTTAAATTATATCTAAAATTAAATTTATATAATAAAGTTTGATTAAAATATAAACTTTATATTATAATGTATCACCATACATTATACTAATTTTCAAAGTAAATTAGAACATTTTAAATTACAACAAATATAAATAAATCTCATTATCCTTTACAAGCTAGGAAGGGTACCTAATGGACCTACAAATCATAAGCTACAACGTTATGAGATTAATTGGTTAAACTCATTAACCACATTAACTAATATTCATTAGGGACATTTTAAAAATAGCAAAATAATTTAAAATATTTACAAGCTATAGCAAAATTTTGGATTCTATCACTGATAGTCTTCTATCACTTTACTATATCAATGACTATCAGTGATAGAATTTGCTATAGGTTGTAAATATTTTGTAAAATCTACTATTGTTAAAAATTCTCCTATTAACTAATTGTGTGTACACTCCACCAAAAACTCACAACTAAACTATTCTTACTATAGATATATTTATGTGTCTACAGATATAGATCAATAACAGTAAATTAATCCTTCACGAGTGTTCGTAACACCAGCTGGGTCAAATTACCATTTTACCCCTAGGTTACATCTAGTCCTTAAATATCAGTGCACCTCCATTGAACAACCTGTTTATGGTCTAATCAATAAACAGAGACCCATCTCGTGCCATATAGAGGCTAGAGCCTTTTGTTCAAGTCTCAGAGACACCATTTAAGGAAACACTCATCTACTTACTCTAAAGTCGAGAAGAAGTGAATTCTTTCTTGTGTAATTATGTTCCTAACTCCCTACTCAATCTTGTCCCCAAAATGATAAGCATATTGAGTCAAAAATCTTGCCACTCTCACCTATACAAATCAAAAGACAAACATATTGAGTTGGTAAGTGGTTTCTATTTTGTATTTCGATCTTATGCAAACTCATTGTATAGGATACCCTCACTAGCATGTCACCTACATGAATACTTTGGATCATTTTGTTTGTATCAAATCAAAAGTGAGTCGTATTCATAGTGTTACCAAGATAAGGTACCCTGCCTTATCCCTATAATATAGACCCTTTAAGCTGATCTCGAACATTGATCCCTGTATGTCTTTACATACTGTTCAAGACTCATGAAACAATTTAGGATGTTAGTTTTATTGTATTTAGGTTATTAAGACAAAACTAATAATATAATCAATAACATGTATTGAAATTATAATAATAACACTCTATTAATAATGATCAATGGTTTATATTTACAATCTACGAGGTTTAGGACATAAATCTCAATAGCGATGACCTCAGTGCCTATCATCATCACGCCAGATTAGTTACAGCCCTTTGAACTAATGTGACGTGAGTGATGTGGCGATAGGGGCTACGCTGGGTCAAAAGAAAGAAGAAGTCATCCATCCCATCTACTATGCGAGGAAGACTCTCAATGAAGCTTAAGAGAATTACACTACCATTGGTCAACTCCATAGACTTAATGATGGCTCTTATTCTAAACAATAAAGGTTTACAACATGGGAAATAGAGATGTTACCTATGTTGGTGTAATGTATGTGTCTATTTAAATCATCATGACGTGTCATTGATTCAGGATCATTGCATGCAAAATCCTCTTCATGAATCTTTTCATCATGCGAGTGGATATGATCATTTTATGCAAAATGCTCCTAATGTCCTCACCACATAATTCTAAGTTCTCGTTGTGCAAGTTTTCCTATTGCTTGCCCAAGTATAAGTGAAGCAATAGGTTTACCTGGGTGATCTAAGGTCGAACACAAGAAATTGATATTAAAGCTTAGTTCTAGAGTCGTCTACTCTTCAATCAAGGAGTATAAAAGAATAGAGTATAAAGTATGAAACAATGTAAGAATGTAAGAAAAGCTATGCCTACTTAGGTACACCTAGAGAATCTGTAAGATAATTTGATGAGGGTGGTTGAGATGGTTGAAACGTAAATGAACTAACTTGTATTAAAGAAGGGGTGAAGGAAGATCTAGTGCTACCAGGTGATTAAGTTATATGAAAACCTTGATGCGATACAACTTGCTTAACTAATTTATGATTAAAACACACTCCTCTCAGAGTCGTTAAACGCCACACTTGGTCTCCTTTTAGGATCCAAATGATTAAGCCTAACTAAAGAATGTAAACCTAAAAGTACTCACATATAAAACTTATAGAGCTCTGCGTTTAAGGGCACCAACCTCTCGGTGCCTATGCCTACATTTGTTCTCCTATCGGGATACAAATTATGGAAGTTATCTCACCATGGTGAAATTCGTCTCCAAACTCTTCCTTGCGCACACTAGATTTATCTTTCCTACTTGCCCTCTCAGGTAGTCAACGATATACACGAGTCAATCGATGAATATAGCTCAGCTAACGCGATAAGAGTTATAAGCAAGACTTCTTATCAAGAACTAATCATAAACCTAAACTATCAATAACACAAGGAAAGTTGAACAACAAAGTCATCGATGGATTGAAAAAGGTATAAGTATACATTGTATTAAATAATGTAGGCCTTCGACTATTGTACAATATGAACAACCTACAATGTAAAGAAATACAAAAAATGTAAATAACAGAAACGACGTTACAAGTTAGGGGGAGATGGGGATGACAAATTCTTCACTCGGGCTACAAGCTTTCACATTACAATCTGACAAGAAGATCAAGAGAACTTTACAGGCGGTGGAAAGACTACTCCTTCCTACCAACTCTCTAGGACTCTATCCACCTCTTTAGGTGAGTTAGTGGTCTATTCAGACCTTTTTGGCCCATGTAGGCGTCGTTTTCTTTTATGGTGATAGAGCTCTTTTATAGGCAGATTTATGAGGGAAATCTAATCTTCTAAACATGTCAATGTTGAAAGTTGCTTCTGTTGTCAAGTCAAATTATCTCCATCCACCACTTTTTTCTTCTAGAAAATCTCTTCTCGTGTTTTCATATGGTCATTTTGCCTAGTCTTCGCACGAGTTTCTCTGCGATCTGCCAACTACTTCTCTTGTTTTTAATCCTGCGTTTAGACATTAAGAACAAAGTAAATCAGGAATAATACTTATGTAAAGTATATTTCCAAATATTTATGCATTTACCACATAATTTATGTGTTTTGATATACTTCTCTTGCATTTTGATCCCATTATTCTACCTAAAAGGTTATAATAACTTGTACTTCTACAAGTTATTAGTGTTATTGCTCCAAGAGTTTGATTTGGAGATTATAGACCACAAAGGTACTGAGGACCATGTGGCAAATCACTTATCGCATCTTAGTAATGAGAAGTTTCAATGCGAGAAGAGATAAATTGAATATGGATTTCCTAATAAACAACTCTTCCTCGTTGAAGTAAAAGAACCTTGGTATGCTAACATATTCAATTATATAGTATGCAAGACATGACTGCAAGACTTTAACAACCAACAAATAAAGAAATTGTTTCATGAATAACATTTCTATAGATGGGATGAGCTCTACCTCTACAAACTGGGACCATACCAAATATTAAAATGGAGTGTCCTTGAATATGAAACAACTGAAATACTCGCCAAGTGTCATGAACACCCTATAGAAGGCACTTTGACTGACAGAAAATGGTTGTGAAGGTTCTGCAGAGTGAGTATTTATGGTCGACTCTATTTCAAGTGCAATGAGCTTTCTGGTCAAGTGTGACTAGTGCTAGAGGATGGGAAACATCTCTCATCGCAATGAAATGCCCAACAACCTATCCTGGAAATTGGACTCTTTGATGTGTGGGGAATTAATTTTATGGGGTCGTTTCCTCATTCTGATGGTCATATCTACATCTTGTTGGTCGTAGACTATATCTTAAAGTTGGTTGAAGCCATATCCTGTGCGAAGAACTATGCGATTACAGTTAGCAAATTTTTGAAGAGAAACATTTTCACGTGATTTAGGACACCTAGTGCCCTTATCAGTGATGGAGGATATCCTTTTATCAACCACATCATGACCAAACTGTTGTCGAAGTACAATATAACCCATAAAATTGCCACTACCTACCACCTTCAAACAAATGGTCAGGAGAAAGTGTCCAACAAGAAATAAAAAAGATATTGGAGAAAGTGGTAAATTCATCCGGCAAGGACTGGGTGGATCACTTGGATTCTGTGTTATGGACATATTACACCACATTTAAAACGGCTATTGGAATGTTTTTGTATGTGTTAGTCTTTAGGAAGGCCTGCCATTTGCCACTAGCATTGGAACTCAATACACTATGAGCGTAAAAAAAGTTGAATTTCGACTATCAAGCTGTAGGAAAGGCTAGGTTACTGGACCTGCATGAGCTTCAAGAATGGTGTTTCTCAAGTATATAAGAATGCCAAGATTTAAAAAGAAAAGATGAAGCCATGGCATGACAACTGCATTCGTAGACGTGAATTGCAAGTCAAATAAAAGGTATTACTTTTTAATTTGCGTTTACATCTATTTCCAGGCAAGCTTCATTCGTGATGGTCAGGACCATTTTTGGTCAAGCAAATCTTCCCACATGGTGCTGTGGAGATCACCTCGCTGGATGGGACCAACACGTTTAAGGTAAATGGTCAAATACTCAAGGCATAAACCCTAAACCCTAAACTCTAGAAGATGAAGAACGTATTAAATTTTCTATGAATTTAATGTAAAACGCCTTTTCATAAACATTACCTTAAAACAGATTGATGTATTTGTATTTTATCGCATGTTGAATTTAATGTGCAAAACGCATCATTTATCTTTATCGCTTTATTTTTCTTTCTTTCTTTTATTTTTGTTAGTTTATTTGTTTGTTTTCTCTCAATTTATTACTTTCATTTTTTGCTTTCCTTTATCATTTTTTTTACCGCTTTCTAGCTTAACTTAGTTTAGCTTAGTCTAGATTATTTTGTGCCTATGGGAAATGTAGGAAGAGTGGTATGCAAGATAAGGGTAAAGTAAAAGTAGGCTGCAAGGTATTAAATTTTTCCTGCCCAATATTTAAACTTGCCTAGAGAAACATGTGTTGTATGAGGTATAAAGAGTCATGATCATCACAATAGTCACTTCGATCTTCAAAACATATGCACCAAACGTATGCCAAGTGCATTAATTGCACTAACCATTGTAATGAGGACAACTCTGGTTATAAAAATGGAAGCAAAACCCTCAAAACCTTTTACGAATATCCTCGAACTTGTGCGTACGAATCTCTCTCTCAAGCCTGAAGCTCTCTCTAAGAACCCAACCTTCTAAGATTTTCATCGTCTTTCTTGCAAGCTTCCATGGCTTATCAACATAGATGATCACACACTCCTCTTCGTTTTGAAGTTATCTCACAAAAAGATAGTTCATTCAAACATTCGTTGGCCACAAGATTAGAATTGTCAAAATACCATGAACGTGATACTCAAAGAACTGGAACTGAGTCTTCATCCCACTTATAGTCCATTAGATCTAATTTGGAGCTGGCTCAAAGACTCAAGGTGAACACCAAAGAAATCACTCTTGAAGTAGAGGAATGGTTTAGGCAAGAAGAAAGCATCTACCATTGGTTAATTGACTTAGAGCCTGGGGTGAACACAATGTGACTTGATAAGGATCAGCCAAGTTTTAAACACGTTAAGCATGGCACCGACAAAGTGATCCTAGAAGTAGGTGAATTAGGTGAGGCAAGCAAGATCAAAGTGCCAACCCAATATATTGGCCAAGTGTTAAAGTTTATCGAATAGTTGGGAGTAGGAGGAAAGAAGAAAACAGAAGAGGAAGAGAGAAAAGAAAAGGAAGAAGAAAGAAGAAAAGAGGAAAGGGTCCTGCGAGAAAAGGAAAGGATAAGATTAGGTGAAGAGAGGAGAAGAAGGGAGCAAGCAAGCAAGTGTGTATGATGGAGGAAAGAAGAAGAAAAGAAGAGGAGGCAAGAAAGAACAAAGGCTAAATTCACGAGGAGAACGATTGTCTCCATCAAACATTCAAAGAAAAGAGAGACTGTTGAATCTATGGCATAGATAAGGACTAAGTTGGCAAAAATTCAAACCACCAAGCAAACAAAGGAGGTGCTCGCAGGCCTGAGTGGACAAGTAGAGAGTGTGGTGACAAGAAATAAGGCTATCGAGAATCAAGAGGTTAACCATCTGGAGGTTGTGGTGGAAGAGTTCAACAACAAAATTGAGAGGATGAGTCCTCTGGATCCAACGTTGAGGCCTGAAGAACACGAACTCGTTAACACTACAAAACCAAATAAGGGCAAAAGCAAAGCGGGGACGTTCAGGCTTGAGGATGTCTAAGTGAGTGAGCCTCAGAGCACCTAAGAACCGGATAAATTTATCAAAATAGAAAAGGGGCTCTTCCTGTTTCGTGGTCATCTTCTAAACTTCCTTTATGGGCCAATCAAGGTGCTTAGATGGGAAAAATTCTTTAAAGGAGAAACGAGGATTAGGCTGGATATTGTGAACATATTTTACGTGGCAAAATACCATCTAGAGGAATCATTTTCAAAGGTAAAAGGCGTAAAGGTTCCCTTCACCACAAAAGAGATCAATGGACTGTATAATCTTTCCAACAACTTAGATGACTACTCTAGCCAATGGATTATCACCAAACTTACAAATGGTGACTTGAGTAGAGTGCTAAAAGCAATCACTTGGCCAGGTGTGGAATGGGACGAAATGCCAACTAAGAAGTTGCAACTTTACCTGTGTTAATTAACAACAGAAGCCAATGTTTGGCTATTCTTTATCAAGAAGAAGATAATTCCCATGTAACATGACAACACGGTGCCATTGAGTATGCCCTACTACTCTACTGCATTATGAAGAAGCAGGCGTTTAACATGGGATGCGTGATAAATGGGGCTCTCTTTGGTTGGATGAGGAACTCTAAAGGCGCTAAACCCTTCCAAACCATTATGGAGAAGCTATGTCTCAAGTACCTTCTCACCCTCACAAGATATCCTCAAATAGAAAAGGGTGGGAGGTGTAACCTGGCAGGGCTCAATCACATAAAAACCCTCCATCAAAACAAGGAGGAAGAACGCCACTAGAAGACACAAAAAAGGAGACATGAACTTGAGATTGACGCAGTTGATGAGTCTTCACCTCCACCACGCTAAAACGCGAGGAGCCAACCTCAAGGGTAGAGGTTGATGTGAATAAGGATACCCAACATGGTGTTGATCCGTCGCACATAAAAAGATTAAAGATCAATGCAAAAAGGGTCTTAGAAGAAAATTCTCCCACTCACTCTGACCTTAAAGATGACACTCCACCTCCACCTTCACCTCCACCTCCACCTCCACCTCACGTAGAAAACACATCGCCTCCTTCACCAACCAAAATACCTCCAAAATCTTCCATCTCTTCTAGTTAGCGGAGTCCTCGTCTGGCTTCCTCCGCCAAGACTAACCCCATTCTTTCACCTACCTTACCCCACTCCCCATCCCCATCTCATGAACATCTGCCCCTCCTCTCAAAATCTAAATTCTCCATAACTCTCTACTGCGACGAAAATTTGTGTCGCCCAGCCATACACCCATTAACCCACCAATCATCAATATAGACCTAAAGCATTTTGACTTGAACGTACCAGTAGTCAATCTTTCAAAAGAGGACGATAAGATAGAAAATGCGACAGATGATGCAATACTACTTAACTTTATGATAAATGATGAAACACTGAAAGACTCTTGAACTTAATTGATCGTTTATGACCCACTCTTCAAAAACAGACCTATTGGAGAAGATGCAAGCGAGAGGAGTTCAACAAGAAGAGCACAACCTAAAGGTGAAGGCCAAGTACATAATGGAGGAAACTTTTGAGATTTACTCATGAATATAATTGTGGGCCCATGAAGGCAGTCTTTGAAGAAGTGCTCAAGGAGAATGTGGCATTGACAAACCAAGTCGCCAGCCTCAACACAACTGTGATGGGGCTTAACGCCAAAGTAGATGGGTTTGAAGCCACAACTTTTTAGCTTAATTCCATGGTCTCACAAGTCTCAGCTACTCTGTAGAACGTAACAGGTTTGATGATTGTTCATTCCAACCAATCGCGTCAAATTACATAACGACATGACAGGCAATTCACAATGCAAATGGAGTACATGCATACGGTATTCTTACAGCGTGTTCCTCAGCTTGCCATCGCACCAAAACTGTTGATGCCATTTCCCCCATTCAACTTATAGATCCCACTCCTGGCAAAACTGATCCTCGCTTGGAGAACTAAATTTAGGGGGTGATGTTTTTTACATTTTTATTTTGCCTTTTTCATTTTAGCTCTTTTGTATTATGTCTATTCAATTTAGTTAATCGATTCTTCACGATCATGCGTTTTACTCTTCTTGTTACTTGTTTCATTTATGGATTCTTTTTCTTCTTTCTTTTGTTCATCGCAAGGATAACCATCATGATTAAATTTATGCTATGTAATCTAGTTTTCACTTAGCGATGACACTTTTATTAGCAAAATGAACTTAGTACATATTTCTTGTAGTATTTAAGCGAGCAAGCTTTACCTCAAACCTCTTTGGTAATTTTTTTTTAAGTTCATCTCATCATTCACTTTTTCACAATGAGGACCTTGCGAGACTCTAAATTTGGGGTTGTGCGAGGTATGGGCTAAAGCATTCGAAAAATCAGGGAACCCTTCCTTTTCAACGCTTTTTAGTTTTTTAAAAAAACTAACCTATTCTTTCATTTTAAACTCAATTGAAATAGGAACTCTTATGTCACCCCTCTCACCAATGTAAATAAGAAGCAAAGTTTCATCAAATCTGAAAGAAAGTAAATAAGTGACAATAAGAGTTATAGTTAAGGAGATGATGATTTTTCACTTAAAGCCTAACGTAACTAAATCAACCTAGCCAATAAAAGTGTTGCAAGAAAAAAAAATTAACTAAGAATTTTTTAAACAATGGCTATTTTGCAAAAAAGGGAAATAAGATTTTCTGGAAATGAACATAGGAATTTGAGACTTAAGCTTGCCGCATATAGAATCTAGAAATATTTTCAAGTTTAGACTGGCGAAGAAAAGAAGAAATTCGAGAATGCAAGATAGATTAGAATCACATTCGAAAAGTTTTAGCGATGTGCACAAGAGAAACCATGCTTAGAATTCTGTGATGATGCTTAAGGACAGACATTATTTTAAATTTAAGGGTGTGGTAACTTGTAGAAATACAAGTTATTGTAATCTTTTATGTGAAATAATAAGGTCTAAATGCGCAAGAATAGAAGAAAACAAAGGAAAAAGTAGACGATTTGGTTAACTTTCAAATAACATAACATGAAAGAGCTTTATCCCTGATTTACTATGTTTTAGTCGTCTTATCACAGGATTATAGGCAAAATAAGTGAAGCTTGGTGACATAACGTCCACGTGAGAAAATACATTCAACCAATGCAAGAACAAAGAAAAAAACTAGGCGTTTAGAGCGCTAGCAGACAAAATTGGTTGGCGTAAAAGTCTGATAAAGGATAGATAGATAGTCTGAGCGATGTCGATGCAACTTTTCAGAAGCATTAATGATGTGTGGCCTCCTGTCAACATCAACTATTGCCTATAAATGAAGTCTCTCACTTTAGAACAAGGTGTGCATATTTTGACTGGAGAGCAAGCTTTAATATCATCCATCCTCCCTTTCCCTGAGTTTCTAGGTGAGAGCCTAGAAAAAAGAGAGAGAGAGATTTCTTTCCCTATCATCTTCTCCCTCATCACTAGGCAAAAATCAGAGCCAAAGAGGATGAGAAATCATACTCTGAGGCGTAGTTCCTTCTTCTATCTTCCATTTTATGTTTATATTGTACTATATTGTAATATGTACTCCATGGTCAAAAGGCCTAAAGTTATTTTATTCAGTACATTGCACATTTTATTTTATTCTCCAGTGTTCTTGTTTCTTGTCTTCTTTGATTTGTTTAATTAGCTTGTTAGTAATAAAATATGTTTTAATGATTAGAGAATCATGATGTTTGTATTCTAAGTTTTGCTGAGTTAAGTGTGGATGTTAAGAATATTGTATATTCGAAGGAAGAACAATGGTTTTGATTGTAATCATCTGACAAGTAAGAACACACATTTAACTACACGAGTGTGAGAAGAGTGTAGAATACAATCTTATCGCCAAATTTATCATTCACAAACTTGCAGAAATGACAATGTGTGTGACGAAAGCAGCGAGAGGTTGCTCATCTTAATTAAGGAGAAACTACTTGGAATGCTAATAAAATGGTTAGATATAAATCATATTTTAACTTTGTGTATTTGGATCCTAAAAATCGAGCAAGTATAGAAAAGGCGTTGAGAGGCAGCTCACCTTAATTCGAAGTTAAAGTATGCTTTGTATTGCCTTGAATCATTAAGCACAATTTGTTGCGTTTTGATGATTAAACTATTCCTACATCGCCATGTCATCTTGCATCACCAAAGCACCATAGTGTAAATAGTAGATTAGAAAGTATATTGTTCATATGCCATACTGTATAGATTATACCGAATGATTTAGTAGCACAATAGGATAAAGTAGGATTTTTATTTCCCTGTGTTAGATCCTAGACTTACCAGGAAACCTATCTCTGCTTACACTTGGATGATAGAGAGGAAAACTTGCACGATAATGTCTATCTTTTGGCGATTTAGCAACGTATGAATAGAAATGCATCTTTTAACGCATACTCCTATTTAATCGCCTAACAGTCACTTAATTAGAGCCTGTAATGTCAAATCTATGACCATTTTTCATGCTAAGCATAAGAAAAGATTCTCTCCTAGGACAGGCTTGGAGAGGAGCAAATTTAAGCTTAAGTACTCTTTTATAAGTTTGAATGCACCACCCTACCCCAAAATTCACTTCATGCAAACACATGGAGGTGGGTTGCCTAGACACTCAATGCATCTCTCTCGACGAGATAGCACACTCAAAGCCTAATAAGCGGAACAACTTCTTAAACCAGTCTTAATGCAAAGCTTCAATTTTGAACTCCAGAGCTTTCACAACACATCGCAACAGAAATAACATAAACTACCAACTTAACTCACTTAACTTAACTTTACTTAAGCTCTTTAACTGCTAAGCAATGGGAACAAAATAATGTAGTGAAAAAAAAACATAACTTCTTCTCTTTATTAACTTAACACTTCACACCAAATACAGAATTTATACTTTCTTTACAGCAAGACTTGAAACATAAACTTTAGGCCTTCCACGCTTTACACATATTCTTTAACTCAACACCCAGCTTGCTTGCCTCAACATGTAGCAACTCACTTTGTCCTTCTTTACCTAGCCTCAACGATTGATAACATGGAAAGGGAAACTTAAAACATAGGTCAAAGCCTTAGTGAGTGAGATTTTAGAAATACCTTTTGGCGAATACAAATCAATCACATAAATCACTCATTTTGTAAACACGGGCTCTCAACAACTCATTTCATAAATCACATAAATCACACTAAAACTTGTTAAAATACAAGTTATTATGGCCTCTTAGCTAGAATAATGGGTTTGAAACACATGGTAAAGATGCCAAAACGAGTATTTATGTTATAAATAGATGATTATTTAGAGATACACTTTGCATAAATCTCCATGCCTGCTTTACCCCGCTTTCAATGTATAAACGTAGGATTATGAACAACAGAAGAAGATAGCAAATCGCAGAATCTTTCGTAAGAAGATTAGGCAAGAAGACAAAATCACAACATGAGAAGCAGTTTGCTAGACGATAAGAATGGTAGTTGGAGATGATGTGATAGGCCACAGACAATTTTCGGCATACAACACTGTAATGATCATAATAATGGAAATTTCTCATCGAAAGCTATCTATAAAAAGTTTCCTTCTTCATCAAAGAAGAGAGAGGCTTGCACGAGCCAAGTAAAGGCTGGTAAGAGCTAGATAGAGGCCTGAAGGGGCCAAGGTCTAAAGAGAAAAGCAGAAAGAAAGTCTTTCTGCCAGCTGTAAAGAGTTTGTCCTTCTTCTCCAGTCATATTGTAAGTGAGAGCTTAGGGTTTGAGTAGTGAAGGTTCCATTCTCCCATTCTCCCTAACTTGTAATATTATTCATCTTCTATGTCTTCCATTTTTGTATTTCTTTGTAATATGTGTTGTTCATATTGTACAATAGCTGAAGGCCTACATTCTTTAATATATATGACATGTTTATACCTTTTCAATCCTTCGTTTTTAGGCTTTTCACTTATCAATGTATTATTAGTTGTTATGTTTCTGATAAGTTCTTGATAAGAAGTTTAACTTATAATTTGCATCGTGTTAGTTGAGTTAATCTCATCGCTTGGCCAGTGTAAGTCACCAACTATCCGAGAGGGTAGGTGGTAAAAACATGACTAACACGTGCAAGGAAGAGTCTTCTTTCCCTTTACCAGATAACTTCCATCGTTTGTATCCCGAAAGGTGAATGAGTATGGACACTAGGCACCAGGAGGTGGCTGTCCTTAATTCTGAAGTTCTATACATTTTATAATTGAATTCTTCTAGATATATCTCACCTAATCACACTTAATCATGTGGATCCCGAGAGGTGACCATGTGTGGTGTTTCATGACTTTGAGAGGAGCACGTCTTAATTATAAGTTGGTTGAATGAGTTATAACACATCGAGGTTGTCGCATTACTTAATCTTATTAAAATGCATGGACATTCCTTCGCTCTTTCTCGAATACAAGTTAGTTCACATTTCCACCACGCCACCATATTCTCCCTTACAGAATCTCGGGGTATAGTCGTATAGCGGTAGTTTGTTCTTATATTTATTTTATACCATTCATTATTCTTTAATTCTTTTATACTGCCTAGATGATAAGTAAACCCTAGAACTAATATCTTGAATCAATTCTTTGTGTTCTACCTTGGATCATCGAGGTAAACCTATTGTTTCGCTTGCACTTGGGCAAGAAGTAGAAAAACTTGTACTAAGTGAGGACTTAGCTGTCACGCGATATGGAGAGACAGTGAGCAACTTACATGTAATGAACATGCTTAGTGATATATTGTCTAGACTGAATATAATTTCCATTCACCATTTACAAACACTAAGTCCCAGTTGTTGAAGAGAAACAACGCTTCAATAACCCTCAACCACACACATTAGCTTCCTCTTATTCCTTTCCACCAAGAACCTGAACCATTCCCTATGCCAAGACCTAGGATTCACTCACACCGACATCTTATGTTTAGACTACTGTGATGTCTTTTTCATCCCCAACGTCCAAAAATTTTCCTAGTTCATTTCTTGTTGCCCAGTTCATCAACACAACACCTTTGCACATTATGTGCACACCACATTATAACAGCTCACTTGATAGGAATAAGGCTAGTGGTTTACTAGTACACAAGCATCACCATCATCACATAGACATCAATAGTTTTCTTTTTTCAAATAACAACATCAATATCAATACAACAACATATAGATATACAGAACATGTTATGCATAACTACATACTCAGAAATTACACTCTCAAAATACATATTTTCTTTATGAAAGTCACAAAATACTTAAGTTTTTTTTCTTTTTAGTTCACTTCCTCTTCTTGCTTAGCTTCTTCAGCTAGCAGCTCATCAACTCTTAGTACTTCCTCGGGAACTTAACAAAATAATAACCCTTCTTTGATCCTTTCAATCTTATTTATACTAATCCTTAAATCTGATTAGTCACCACTTAAGCCTCTCTTAGCTTGCCACTTCCTACTTACACTTTACACATGTCAACCAACAATTCATTAGGCCATGCAAACAACATAAGCTTAACACATCGCCAGTTGTCAACTCAGGATTAGATATTTTCACTAGAAAAAATCTGGCATTTAATGTCGGTTTAAAATCGAAATTAATGACCTTTAATGTCGGTTGACAACCGACATCTATGCTAGAGTTATTAAAGACCTTTAATGTTGTTTATGCTTTGGTGTCAATTTAAAAACGAATTAAAGGCCTCATGAATGTCGATTTAAAAATGACATTAAAGGCCTTTAATGTCATTTTTAAACAGACATTTTTATGGTGTTATTGAAGATCTTTAGTGTCAGTTGGCCTTAAAACTGACACTAAAGAGGCCGACAATGTCGGTTTAAAAACGACATTAAAGTTTTTGTTTTTTGTCCATTTTTACAAATTTATTTTTATTTAATTGTTGCATTATTGTCCATTTTGTATAAGCTAACATTGGATTCGTGTAGATAAATATTTTTTTTCTCACGCCAACAAATCAATAAAATTAATATACATTTAGAAACTATAATATTTGTCTTTTACATGTGTATACACAAAATGAAATCTTAATATTGTGTTTATGTATATCTTTTACAATAGTACATGAAACAAGATTCTAATACAAGACTTAAATAAGAAAACCTGAACGCTTTCTCAGTCTTCAACCTTCAACAATCGCCTAGTTGTCCACACAATCACTTATCTTTCAATCTGATATTCAATCATTCTACAAACAATATCAAAATAAACCATTTGATCTTTAGAATTCTAACAAGGCAGCTTTGAATAAAAATGTGACATCCTCGCAACTTCAATGCACTAAATATTTCAATGGTTAGAGCTAACCTTTCCTATGTTCACGATCATAAATCTTACATGTCAAATGTTGTAAATATCTCTCTCTGACGTAATGTAGCTTCCTTCCTACATTATTACTAACATATACCTCCTTTTTATACAAATCAGCAAAGATCCACCTAGAAACACAAAAGAGAAATTAGCATGCAGGACAACGAAATCATCAATGGAGATCCAATGGTTGGATGTGAAAATACAAACCACAATCGACAATATTTCTTATAAGTTGTAAAGAAGACGACATCAAACAATTAATTGCATTGATCTAAATGCATGCACATAAAAGAAAAACATCACAAGGTCTACATTCAATTAACTAAAGATGAACAAAAGGCTTTAGGCTCCATAGCTTTTGTAGTTAATGAAGACAAGAAAATATTAAGGAGTACAAGGAAATTTCAACGGAACCTTTGAACATAGCCTAAGGAACCCATAATTAATCCTTCTAAGTTCTTAGTGCAATAAGTTAGAGAGAAATGAAAAAAAAAAAAAAAAAAAAGATGAGAGTACCATTCAGGGTAACATTTCAAGCATGAGGTATGATTGCAATTACACAAGGCACGGTAACAACTTTTTGCTTTTTATCTTTAGTATTAACAACACCTCTCTGAAGTTGTAATAGAAAGGAGTAAATAACAGCTAATCACTCAACAATTATAGCAGTCAGTAGTTAAGAAATACACTTATATCAATCATCTGATGGAAAATGTGAAACTTGAAGGAACCAATCTGTGTTAGCTTGGTTTTAAAGAGTGGTTGCATTAATCTGTGTTAGCTTGAATTAATCGGTTTGGGCATGAGACTGGAAATGACATGTATATGGTCACTTGTCTATATAACAAAAAAAATCTAACATCATAGTGATTTGACATTTAAGATTACAAAATGAATTGCTTGTTTAATTTAAGATCATAGTGGTCGTAATAACCAATGTTAAGAGAGCCAATAAGAATAATTCAAAAACTAAAAATCCAATTCATATATTTACGAGAAAATTCTGTAATTCAGTCAATATTTTATTTTATAATTCGTACTCCAAACAAATGGACCTGTTCACCAAGTGGATAAAAAATATACCCATGAGAATTTCTCTATAGCACCAAACTTACATTAGGTGTCCATGGACTGGCTCATTTGCATGAACTTTAGCTCCATGCACATAACCTAAAGCCTGCAAAAATCATATGCATAAGAATATCATTTAAAATAAAGTGCAAAATGCCTTTCAGTAGCAGTAAAAACTTCACCATCACCTACCTTTACTGAAGAATAATTAAGTGTTCAGTTGTTTTATTTGGTCTTTAGGTAATCCCTTTTACTTCCATAAAGCAATACATTTAGTTTACTATATCATTAACATCAATTAATATACACATAAGCTTTTACTTCCATAAAGCAATAATGTCCCAATCCAAAGTGGCTTTCAGGGGCTATTCTCATCAAGATGAAGTCAATATTTTATTAGATCATACCCAACTTGTAATTTAAACATTCTTAAATTATATAAAATTCAAATCTTTTTCTTTTGAACTCTATAAAATTCAAATATTAGTATTGGAAAATTCAACAACCAAGTCACTTAACAATAAATCAAGAACCATAAGAAAACAATAAGCATACCTGAAACACGACAACTAAAGGTGTCATCATCCTCGTCTGCAACAAATTGATTGGAATCCATTAACCACAAATGAATCTATTACATGTAAATTTTAGAAGACAAACCCAAGCTCATGTGCTGATGACTTCAGCCTCTGCAAATCTTTCATGAAGTTTAAAAGGATAATTAGACGTTGAAGAAATTGAAGCAACAACAACCATAGAAAAATTTTCTTACAAATTTATGAATATATTTAAGAACAGAGATTTCTCACCTATTGCTAACCAAACAAATCAAGATGGAAATACCAAAGGAAAAGCCTTAGAAAAGACTAAATGTGGCTATATTTACCTTAAGCAATGTCTTCGAAACTCATAAAACTCCATCATTTGCAACATATTGAAAGAAAATGCTACTTAGAAAAACAATCATGGATACTCAACAGACTAACAACTATACAGAAGAAAAACAAAGACTACGCTTATTTATGAGCTAAATAAACTTCTACCAGTTTAGTAAGGAATGATTATGGAAGAACCAATTTTAGAATCTTTTGGTCTCGCCTTGAAACTTTCCTGAAAATAACCGGTAAAATTCAGGGCAATAGCTGACACTTCGACACACACAAAGAACAAACCAAATGAAAAATAGAGGTAGAAGACTAAGTTCGTAGGGAGACAAACATAAAAATAGGTTCTTTAAGAAAAATGTTAGACTCAGAGGTCTCGACTTTGCACTCATCACTTACCAAATGATGAAAAGGGAAAAGGCACAACCCTTTTTCCTAGGGCTGAACATTGAAACAACGGGTTTAGAGAAGAACTCCTTCGATCAAAACCTCCAATACCTAAACCCTTTTTCCAGCATTGTTCTCCTCTGTGAAACTAATGGTTGAATTGATAAGTAACAAAGTTATGATCTCAACAAAATCTTGCTAATGTGGAGGTTTCCCTTCAAAGAGCATGCTCCTGCTTTTTATTGAGAAACATGGTAAGATAAAAAAATTTGTGTAATACCTTCAATTCCAAGAAGTTGACTGGAGCTTGAACTTGAACCATCAATTTCTTACACATTATTTTATGCTTGTGATTTGCTTGATTACACAAACAAGAGAACAATATATCTCAAATATAAAGTTAACAAACAAATCCAAACTTCACAGAGGCATTATAACAAACAGATCGCATACAAGATATGAATGAGCAAAAAGTAAATTGAGCACCTAAGAAAAGCCTAGAACCTGCAAAGTAAATCTTACGTACTTGAGATTATTACCAACTAGTATTTCCAAGTCAATATTTTCAGAAGCATGCCACAGTTCACAATCAATACTTGAACAAGTCAATATAACAAATGGAACAATGGGTTTCGGGCGTATAGAGAGTATACTTATCATGTTAACTGCTAAAAAATGTGTGACAGGCCAAAAGAATCCAAGAAGAACCCACAACTAAAACAGAACACACACAGCTGAAACTCACCTGAAAATCACTATAATATTTCGCCAAATAACTCAAACCTCAACGCCAAACAACCAGAATCCACCGATTTCATAGTCAAGGGCTGAGAACTCCTTTAAACAAGTATGGCATTGATGAAAATTTATGTAGCCTACATTAAATAAATCCAAGTGCAAAACCATATTAACAAACCTTCTCATGATGATGCACCATCTATATTTCTAAACAGAATGAAAATATTGAAATAGCTAGAGATAATCCTACACTAGCGATAAGAAATGCCATTCAATATCTGGAGGAAGTTGAAACAAAACCACGAGAAGAACACAAACATACGTAAGTCGCACACATCCAAAGACATAAATCCAATCAAATCCCTAGAAAAACAAAAAAGGCACCTGAGGAGCTCTATCGATAAGCTCTTCAACATAATTCTCACCAAACTAGCAGTAGCGGCATCATATACTAGGCAAATGAGAGACACATGCTTTATCTTGGAGACAGCGACAACGCAGACCTGATCTAAATTGCGACCAGAGTGCCCAACCGCCTACCAAGCTCAAAATATCACCGATCAGAGAGTTGCGACGGCTGCGCCTTCGACCAGGGGAGCAAACCATTACAGAGGATTTTTCTGAAGGAGAAAGAGAAACGAAGATTTGTGATTATAATGAAAGGAAGTGATTAGTTGTTTAATCTTCTCCATGTTTCTTCATGGTTTGTGGTTCGGAGAAATCTTCACAAAAAATGGTCAAAAGGGTACATATTTGTATTATTTTCTTGCGAGGGCTGTTTGGGAGAATAGATCTAGAGTTAGTGATATGGGATTGAGAAGAGAAGGGAAGAAATTGATTTGAAGAAGAAAAATGGTCTGGTTTGGAGAGAAAAGAGTAAAGTAGGAGAGAGAAATCACTAATTTTTTACAAAATTAAAAAATGGGCTTTAATGTCGTTTTTCAAAAGACAGATGTTTAACGTCAGTTTTAAACCGACATTAAAGATTCTTCTTTAATGTTGATTTAAAACCTACATTAAACATCCGCCTTTTGAAAAACAACATTAAAGCCCATTTTTCATTTTTTTCCACCTGATATTAAAGCTCAAATTTCTTCTAGTGTTCCCTTGAAATGCTAAACTTATCTTCTCATAATGCTCAACTCTTTCTCGCTTGACTTCACTTCGAGTGACAACAACAAAAATTTCGTTTTTCCTCATCGCCTTTCCTTAAGATGCAACCTTCTTCCCACATCACTTTTCCTCAAAATGCAACCTTCTTCGTGAAACGTTTCTTATTTACACTTAGTTAAAATAATCCTTTCCTCAAGGCTCCTCTTCAAGAGGACTTCCTTTTTTCAGATTTGGGACTCACATTGAATTTCTACTCACACTAGGGGTGAAATCGGGTTGGGTTGAGAGACATTCTCAACTCAATCCATATTTTCGAGTTATTTGGGTTGGCAACCCGAATAACCCGAATTTAGTTTCCAACCCAACCCTTATTACGGGTTGGGTTGGGTTGTCGGATTGTATAGGGTTTTTTTTTTTTTTGTTTCTAGTTACATTTAAATCGGGTTGTATAGGTTTGTTACATTTAAATTTCAAACATACATAATTC
>JBBPDI010039229.1:0-21429 GCA_037974545.1 Cucumis variabilis
AAATAGTACATGAATCATCCATAATTTATACTCCAAATCAAAATCCTTGAAATATTCTCTACTCACTAATTTCTATACCATTCTTAAATCCTTGAAGAGACAAAATTAAGAAACAATTGGGATCACAACTAATGGGAAACAACATTTATGTTATAATTAAAGGCAAGTTTTTTAAGTTGTTTAGTATAAATCGTGACTTACCAACTCCTCAACAAGATTTTCATACCCCTTGAACTCTGCAACAACTTATAAAGTTGTATTTGAAAATTATAAAACGAATTGAAATGAGAATTACACTTTTGAAAAATTAAGAATTCATTAACCTTCTTCTCTCTAGAAATTTCATTTCTAAATTATTGAGATTAAACTTTGACATGATTATAAAATAATGACTTAATTCATCCATATCTCTCCTCTGCTCCTTATTTGTTGAAAAAACCTCCAACCCTTTTGGTTCTAAAGATGGATAATAAAAAGAGAACGATGAACAATGGGGTGATTTCCCAAAAATATGATTTATGGTCCTTTACCTTTGGAAATGTATATATGTATATAGATATGTTAGGACTTAGGAGTTTCCATATATATTTGTGTGTCTATTGAAGTTACTTTGCTATAGTGAAACCTCAATCCTTTTCAAATTAGTTAAAAGTGATAAAAATGTCTGAAATTAAATGACAAACACAATAAAATTAATATATCAAAATATTAAACAGTAAATCAAATAAAATTATAATTTTAGTCAAATTTTTATTATAAAAGTAAAAAGAAATATTCTTCTAAGCTTTTAGTTTTTCTTAACTATATTAAAATGATTAAGATGATAAATTAAAAAAAAATTAACCAAGGATTAAGTATAAGAAAATATTTCTAAACACAATTTTCTTAAACTTTAGACATTCTAAATGTGCACTTCAAATATAGTTACTTAAATTCAAGTAACATAAACCTTTCAGCCTAACTCTAGGCTTCACATTTCAACACAATTTTCTTAAACTTAATCTTTATGAACCTGCAACTCAAATACAGTTCTTAAATTCAAGTAGCCTAAACCATCCACCTAACTCCAAGCTTAACATTTCAACAAAATTTTCTTAAATTTAGTCATTCTAAACCTACATTTCAAATACAATTTCTCTAAGCTAATTAACATTTTTAGATTTAAGATTTCAGACCTATGAACCAAACCCTCCCACTGTCTTAGGTACTACTAATTTCAACATTATTACTGTTTTATTTCACTTGGTCATTATTATTTAAAAATGAGGTAAAATCAACTACTATATATAAAGTAGATTATGAAACTAATGCGTTCGATGGTCACCTAAATTTGGTATTTCTAAAGACATAATTACTATACTAATGATAATCAGAAATTCAATTTTGGTTCTTCCCATTTTCTATTCATAAGATCGATATTTATTTCATATTTGATAAGAAATTGATCATGTAAAAAACAATAATAATGATAATCAACCATTGAACATAAGCAAAGAGAAATCATAAAGTTCTTTCCCCTCCGTTGCCTTTCCATTTTCTTGTTCTTTCATTGATATCATTTCAAAAACTGAAAAATATTGAATATAATTTACTATTATCACTTTCTATTGATAACACAATCAATTTCATAGAGAAATCTTATCGTACGTAAGCTTAACTTCCTAATGATTTTACATGAAAATTAAAGAACAAAACACCATAAGAAGTATTTTGGACACATCATCCAACACCTTACAAGCATAAACAAAAAAACCCACCATATATAAGTAAAATCCCCCATTTTTTAAATTTCTTAACACAAACACCATATAGCAATAACATAAATTCAAACCCTTCAAGGGACACATAAAACTAGAATAAAATCACCATATCAATTAACCACTAATTTTCGAGACATTTTATCAAATATCTTAGAGCATAATCCAAATATCCACCATGTATGTTAAAAGACTCATCTTTCAAATCTCTTCACACAGACAACATATATAACACTAGGAGAAGTTCAGTTCCCATTAAAAGAAAATGGAAAACTAGAACAGAAACACCTTATGAATTAGCCTTTGATTTTGGAGACATTTAATCAAACATCTTGCAAGCATAAACAAAAAACTTGTTACATCATGGAGACCAAAATTCAGGGCTTCTTTAAAACTGTCAATAGAGAACAACTAATTAAAAACATGTTTTTGGCTTAGTGTTATCTCAATGACTCAACTCAACAAAGCGGCCAACAACCATAAACTAGTTCTCATGCTAGAATGTTGTTCATTATGGCTTGGAAGAAACTAGTTCCACATATCCATATAAGCAAACCGAAACAGATTTGATTATGTATCTTGCCTGGGTATATTTGGGGCACATCCACCATCTTCACCAATTGAACCACTATGAATCTCTAAAATTGGTGCAATGCATGTAATATGTCATAAAAAGAATTTTGGATTTATGATATTGTTGAAGAATTTTGGACAAAATCTTAGATTCCAACCATTCTCAATCATACCATATAATTTTGTTAATTTATGCAAACTAGTGAAAAATATCCTAATCTTACACAGATACACAAGTGCCAGTGACAGAACCAAACATGCCATTGAGCAAAACTCCAACTCCCAAATTAAAGAGGAACTGATGAGAAAATAAGAATCCAAAACTAATAAGAGAAATAAACAACCAGAGAAGAATTCTAGCACAAATTGTACACTTATGGCACATCTACAACCAATTGCTACCTCGGCCGATGATGGATGCAGGCACTAGAGTTGCACTGCCACTATCTAGATGCAACAAAAAATGCTTCTGTACTCTGAAATATCTTATTATTAGAAGTAAGATGACTTGGAAGTAAGTAGCTAATGGTAAAAAAAACATATATAATACATATGAAGTCAAAGAACTTGACCTCAACAAGAAAAACAACAGAAGCAACCATCATTTCAATGGCTCCTCTAGCATTGAAAGTTGGACATCTCCATTGAAATGGATAGGGAATGTAAATCCTGCAGGCTATGAATGAGATAATATAGACCATATAAGAACTCTTCAACAGTTCTGGAAGAAATATTTTGTGGTAAAAAAAAATCAAATAAATTCTTACTTAACTAGTGAAAGAAATTAGAAAATTTGGTAAAAAGTTAAAACTCCAAATTGAAAATATAAATACTTAATAAATATAAAATTGAAATTATGTAAAATTTGTAAATTTGAATTTGACTAAAAATTAACAGGTCGACAAGTATTGGTAGTTATAGAATATATACATAAAACAATCCCATCACTAAAACGATTCCAATATAGAAGCAAACCACCACAGAGAGAGAGACAAAGAGAGAAAGAATAGAAGCTTACCAGGAGGAGGTGACGATGGGCACGAATACCAGCGTCGGAGACGATGGGAACGAATTGAAAAGGTTCAGAGATTGTGGAGGGATTGCGGGGGTTTCGTTGTTCATTAATGGCAGCACCGGGGTGAACAGATGACGACAAACACGAATGGCAGTGCTGAAGATGACGGGAACGAATTGAAAAGGTTCAGAGATTGCGGGGGTTTCGTTGTTCGTTAATGGCAGCACCAGAGTGAATAGATGGGCACATCGGAGCGAATAGACGGTCACGCTAGAGTGAACAGACGGCCACGAGCAGGGGTGGATGGTGACGGGGCTGGAAGACAATGGGATTGGAGATGGATGCTTCGCGAGAGAATTGGGGGAAATAGGAATGGTTTACAATTTGGGGAAATTTACCAAATTACTAATCTTTATTTAATGTTTTAATAAAAAATAAAAATTATTTTATGGTTTTTCTATGACATCAAATAACTGTGGCGGAATGTGTTATACAAAAATTTTCGTCTTTTCCTGCCAAAAACACAAAATTTTACATTTGTGATAGTTTTTTTTCTCCCTCCATTTTCTGATATGCACAACTGTCACGGTAGACAGTTTTTCTTGTAGTGTCGAAGACTAGCCTATGATAGATTTTGAAAAATTATAATAATTTCTCATTTTCTTAAGGTAAGAAATTTTTCTCAATATAGTCTAATTAATGGAATATTATTCTACTTATTTTATGGGATCATTGCTTCAAATATTGGAGTAATGAGGGGTAAAATAAGATATTAGTTTTTAAATAAATCAAAAAATATTTTCAATTCAGTGTTTGAAATTTGGCCACCGTTTTTCTAAATGGGTGTTGTGGGGTGCTAATATCTTCCCCATACATAAATAACTCCCGAACTCAACTCTATTTTTCGCAAACCATTTTTCTAAAAAATTGTTTACTTTATTTCGGTGTTCGATCACACTGTAAAAAAAGATTGGTGGGGACTCCTATTTTCTTTTAAAATGAATTCTTTTGAGGATTTCAGCCGCTCCAAGTCATCTCGGGCATGTGGTGACAACTATAATTTCATGTAGGTTGGTTTCCATTGAATCCTCTTACTGACATCAATAGTCATTAGGTTATTTTCATCCATCGATCCTCTTTCTTGTCTTGATTTTACTTTAAACAGTTGCTATCAGATTATGATCATTTATCAACTTAATACAATATGCACGATAAGCACTAACATCCCCCTCAAATACCTTGTCACACTCCACGCCGAGCACATGCTTGCTTGGTCCAAGGTGTGGCGTAAAGCTAACCAACATTAATTGACACCAACTACTGATATTTTACAATGCTAAACAACTTCAAAAACTTTAAGACTTATGCAATGGAAAATACAAAAACATAACTAACATAACTTTTAACATTACAACCAAAATTAGTTTAGGCTAAATGTCATTACAAATATACTATCCTTTTTTAAGAACCATACAAAAGTATAATGAACTTAACCCCTTAACAAAATCTATGTACACAAAATGGGTAAACCTAAGTACTAACCAACAACAGTAACTTTATCTATAACTTCACACAACACATTTGTAGACAACGGTCAGGCTCTCGGATCACTACCTCTACCTGGAAAGTGGGAAAAACATTTGGAAAGGGCGAGTTAAATAAACCAGTAAGTGATGGTTTTATAAAACACATTTTAAAAAAACATAATCAAAACATTCTCAATAAACTTACATAAACATAACATCTTTATAAATTCTTTAAATAAACTCCCTTACCTCTGCATACTTTATACCCAGAAAAACTTTTTTAAGATAACAGAGCACCTTTGGTCTTATTATCCTATTAAACTCGATCAAAGTAGCAGAGCACCTTTGGTCATGCTATTACATAATAAAATTAGTCAAGATAGTAGAGCACCTTTGGTCTTACTATCTTGCTTGGACTCGGTGCTAGAGGCTAAGTGGTCAGCGTAGCCTTATATCCCTGATTGTGCACATTGACCATCGAGAGCTCAGTATACAGGGTACCATGGTTTTTTCTTTTAAACCATTCTATTTAAACTCATGCTCTTTAACAATTTTCTAAAAACATTAAACATTTCTAATTCAGAACTCAAACATGCATGTAAATCATAATTTTGCAATTATCCACAAACCTAACAATAAACACATGGTTTGGAATAATTTCTAAATAACATACTTTGATACTTTCTAAAACATGCTTGTAAAATCAGTACACTCAACATTCAATCATCAAAGTTTACTTTAAATAATTGGATTTAGAAATCAGCTTTAAACGCATTTTATTAAGTTATGGATTTAGAAACGCATAGGAGAACGAAAAAATAAAACCCTTAAGGAATGGATGAATGCCATGTTATTAAGTTATGGACTATCTAATAACATGTGGGAGGAAGTCGTGTTATCTGCGTGTTTTGTTTTTAACAGGGTTCCTCATAGAAAACTTGATAAAACTCCCTACGAACTCTAGAAAGGATATGCAACAAAATTTTCTTGCTTCAAGGTCTGAGGATGCTTGGCTAAAGTACCATTTCCTGCATTGAAGAAATCTACGGTAGGATCTAAAACCTTTGACTATATATTTATTAACTATACTCAAAATAGTGCCATATATAGGTTTATGTGTTTAAATGATGAACCATAAATGAATCTAGGGATGCATAATTCTTTGAGCATGTTTTTTCATTAAAGAAATCTCTATTTGTTTCTTGCTTATCTAGCAAAATGTATGATCTTGAAAACTACTCAGCTGGTAGTAAAACACTTGAATTTGAATATGTTAATGCATCTAGTGTAATATGTGATTTAGAACCTAGAAGAAGTAAAAGACAGAGAATTAAGAAAAGTTTTGGACCAGATTTCTTAAGCACTTTTATAGCGAAAAGACGCCATGAAATTGACTGTAATTTTACGAGTTTGTATCTAATAGATGAGAAACCTAAAACTTGTCAATTAGAAGCCTTAAACTCTGTAGAGTCGAGTATGTGAAAGGAGACTATTAAGAGTGAGCTAGATTCTCTAACCATGGAACAAAACGTAGGAATTACTAGACCTTCCCAAGGGAAGTAAACCAATTAAGTGTATGTGGATCTTCAAAAGAAAAACAAGACCAAATGGGTCAATAGAAAGATATAAGACTAGATTAGTGGTGGTAGGATGTAACACCCAAAAAACTATTAAGTTAATTTGTAATATATTTTTATTATGTTGAATTTTTGGGTGCTATTTAAGAATTTTTTTGAAATTATGGAAATTAAGTATTTTGGAAGGTTATGTAATTAATTTTAAAATTGAAATTCTATTGTTAAAGTTTTGATTTTTGGATTGATTTTGTATTGGTGAATTAAGTTGGTAAAGTTGAAAGTATTATGGGTAATTATTTATGTGTGTATATATTAAGTTATTGAGGAATAAGAATAATTATATTATGGGATAATATAATTATTAAGGAAAATGTATTATATTTTTTGAAAAAAAGAGAGAAAATTTAAAGGCGATGAAATGGGTTATTAAATGAGGAGAGAGGAAAAGTTGATTGTTAGTGTTGAAAAAGTAAAAAGGGAAAGGAGTTAATTAAAAGCTATAATAATAATAATAATAATAATAATAATTATTTCACCTTCCTTCTCCACCCTTTCTCTCCTTTGACGTTAAAACCCTAGTCGCTGCCCCTCTTCAGTGTACATCTCTGGCTGCCACGAATCCTATGACTGATGCAACCCTTCTGCACGACGATCGCTTGGACGAAGCCGCTGCACCACGTTCCTTCTCCACCTCGCGTCTTCGTCCGTCAGCCGTAGCCGCACCATTCCTATCATCACGAAGCCTGCCTCCCTCTGTCCAAGTTTCCCTTCGACGACACTGCCTCTGATGAAGCCTAAGATTTCCAGCCAACCCGAGCCGTCCCTATGTAAGTCGTATGTGCTCACGCGCACGGAGTCGTTTCTGTGTAAGTCGTATGTGAGCCACGCACACTGAGTCTTTCTGTGTAAGTTGTACTCGTCGCAAATTCCAAGACCCAAGCCGAAGCCTTTTCTAGTCGAGCCACCTTAAATTTTAGCCTTTTTGCAACAGATTTGAGCCATTTGGTGAGTTTTGCTAAGTTCTTGTTGGGTTTGGTATGCCTAAATAATTATTGTTTTGATATTATATGAGTTTTATTGGAATGAGTTAATTTATTTTGTTTGAAGGTTCAAGTATAGTTTGAAGAATTGAGCTGTGCAATTTTTCATTCAAGGTTGTGTTGGATTCAACCTTAGTCTTGGGGTAAGTTTGGTTAATTTGGATGCTAAATTAAATTGTCAGTAGGTGTTTGACAAAAGTTTATAATTTTATTGTTATGTATGTTTAAGACCGAGTAATTTGGGAGGAGTTGACCGTCAGCCAAGAATTTATTATTTTAGCTAATCTCCAGGTAAGAGATTTTCCTATTAGACCTCATTTTGAAGCTGTATGTATGTTCTGTATTATTCAGTAGTGTAGCTAAGGGAGATATAATACGACTATTTGAGATGACCTTATAAATGGTTACTCCACTAACCATATTATGATCGAGATACAATATGACTGAGATATGCTATGATTAAATATGTTGTGTTTGAGATATGTCTGACTGAGTTATGATATTGATGTTATGAAATATATGTATAGGCTATAGTGTTCTATTATTAGAGTCGTACCATATGGGTGTCCCTTGGGATCACCACCTATGTATGCCTGTGTGGCTAGTTTTGATATGTGATTCGATGGGATCACTTGCAGTCCGACTCTCTTTTAGGGTGATTCATTCGAGTTCATCGAGAGCCTAGATGTGTCCCTACGGGACCACTAGATAGCGTGTGTTTGGAAACACAATAGTATGGGGTACTTTATTATAGGACTCTAATGGAATGTTAACAGACACATAGCGGGACTAATAGTGGGTCCCTTTCTGAGTATAAATTTATAGTCATTCTTTTACATGTTTTATTTTTACAGGTAAAGGTAGAGGTAAAGGCAAGTAAGCGAATGACAAGAAGTGACCGTGGTTTGCTATAAAGGATAGTTTCCGTTTTCTTCCGCATTTAGATTCCAGTAATTTATATTCAGAAACTTATTTTGGAACTCATATTAAATTTTAAGTATTTCTTTTTATATTTTTGGGCCCCAAAATAGTGTTTTAATTAGTTGTTTTAAGTATTTATTTAGTTATTTTATCCTCTCTTTATATATTTTATTATTCATTTTAACTAAATATTTAAAATATTTCCTTAAATTTTAGTATTTTCTTGTACTTATAAATAAAAAATCTATATTTATTTAAATGGTATTGACTTCAACTTAGTAGGAGAGTTGGATCGTTACATAGGGTGTACTAAAAAATAAGGTATTGACTACTTTGATATGTATTCCCTTGTAACTAAGATAACTACAATTAGAGCTTTGATTGCACTAGCTGCCATACATAGTCTTCTTATTCACCGAATGGACGTAAAAATTGCTTTTGTAAATGGTGATTTGGAAGTGAAATTTATATTACACAACAAAGAAGGGTTCAAATTTTCTGGCCAAGGAAATAAAGTATGTAAACTTAAAAAGTCTCTCTATGGTTTTAAACAAGCTCCCAAACAATGGTATGAAAAATTTAATAATACTTTGATAATCAATGGATTTAAAGTAAATTCCTCAAATACATGTGTTTATTCAAAGTTGTTTGGAGCTAATTGTATAATAGTATGTTTATATGTTGATAAAATGTTGATCTTTAGAACAAACATGAAATTAATAAATGACACCAAGTTATTTCGTTGTCACACTTTGAAATGAAAGACCTAGGACAAGCAAACATAATTCTTGGTGTTAAGATCAAGAAAAATGAAAGTCAATCTCATTACGTTGAGAAAATGCTTAAAGAAATTTGATTCCTTCAATCTCTTTACGTTGATCTCCACATAACATATTTCATAACAAAATAACTAAAATAAAACTAACTCTTACATCCATAATAATAATAACAACAATTAGAAATATAATATTTTATTTAATAAACTCAATTTATTTTTAATTAAAATATGTAATTTACAGTCTATTATAATTATATGATATTACAAAGTAATAAATACACACAAAAAAATTAGAGGCATTTTCAAATACAGCATAATGAACTAAATTATTTACAAAATATAAAACATTTTAAATTTTATGATTGATAAAAGTCTATGAATCTATCATTGATAGAATTTAGAATTTTATAAATATTTTCAATATTTTTATCATTCACGTTAATTTTCTAAAATTTTAGCAAAAGACATTTTCATAAATTACTTAATAGTAGTTTATATCCAACCTAATTTTTAGCATTTAACTCTCACTACTTTCATGATTTAGGAATATATTGTCAAAAAAATGCATATAAAACAGTCATGTAAATTAGAAAACAATTTATAAATCTAATAAGAAACATAAATGAAAATGTAAAATCTTAACTTTTGTTTTCAAATTTTTGAATTTTAACTTTCTTACCAAACAGACCTTTAATCATCTATTCATTTGTTTTTTTTTGTGTTCAACAATGTGCCACAAGTCGGTGTATTCAATTTCAAACCTCTCTGGGTTGAGAGTACATATTTATATTAGTTATAATATACTCCTATTAACTAAAATTTTAGATAAATAGGTATGAACTTTTAAGAGATATTTGAGGTAGGAAGTTAGTTATTATAATTATAGGGTTATTATAGTTAGGTTATAATATTTTGTGTTTGAAATGTAAATTATTTTAGTTTGGGTCAAAATAATATATGTTTAAGATATAACTATTTTAGTTTGAGAAGAAAATAGTAAACATTGTAGCAAATAATAAAAAAACGATGAATATAAATAGAAAAAACTGTAGCAATTTGCAAATGGTAAATATTGTGAATTTGAAATAGTATTGATTGTAGCTAATTGAAGAGTACAAAATGATATTTATTATAACAAGATATGTTTATTATAGTTATAGGATAATGTTTGGCCCCAAACGTTTTTTGAAGGATTAAATTTGTAAATTTTTTAAATTATTATTAGTAAGGATAGTAAAAAAAAGGTTAATTTTCATAAATAAAACAAAACACCTAAATATTTATGACCCGTGTAACAAAATAAAAAAAAAACTCATGATATTTTCGTAAATTTTAGGTTTGCCCTTGAATATTATAGACGATTTTTCACTTCTTTTATTTTTTTTCTTCTTTGCGATTTATTCATCTTCCTTCCCTTCATCTTATTAATTTTTACATATTATTAACTTCTTCTTCATATTCTCACTTGTTCTTGTTCGTGATTTCTTCATTTTTTCTTTCGAAATTTCTTCCTTCTTCCTCATCTCTCATATTTTTTCTTGCTTTTTTTCACTTCTTCATATTCTTAATTGGTAAACGATCTTTGTCACTTCTCATATATTTTCTCTTCCAGATTGATTCAAAATTGTTTACCAATATAAAAGATTTTAATACACAATCTTGAACAAAAATCGTTTAGATCTTGGAACACGACGATATTGGTACACGATCTTGTACTAAATATAAATAATCTTGCTACACGATCGTGAACCAAGATCGTTTAGATATAGTACACGATTGTTTACATCTTGGTTCACAATCATGTACCAAGATCATTTACCAAGATTTGAAGGATGATGTACCTATATTTAACAACCGTGTACAAATATTTAAACGATCGTGTACTAAACTTTGCAGACGTGTGTGACTGGGTATTTTTGTTATTTTTGTTAATTGTGGAGTATTTTTTTTATTTTGTACTGTATGACTGCAAGCCTTTTTTGTTTTTAAATTTTTTTTATTCAGTATAAATATATTCTCGATTTATTAAATGTTTTAAAAACCTAAAAAAGAAAAAGAGTAGAATTTATTAGGAAGGAAGTGGTCCTTGAAAGCATTGGGAGGCATTTATAAGGGTATTGAGTGGATTTAGTAAGAATGCGAGTGGAGTTGTAGATGATTCAATGTATGTAGGTATCTTCAAATAGAAGCAGGGAAATCTCTGCTTGTCATTTACTGGAAACGTCCAATTCGACAGTCGGTCACCGGGTCACTTAAAACTGCCCAATTGTCCCGACATGTCGTTTCTTCAACTTACTTCCTGGATTGGGCCTCTTTTATTTAATTCTTCAATCCCTCGTCTCATTATTCTCTCACATTCACTTCCAAATATCCATCACAATATACATACCAAATTTCCAACCATTTATTTTTTCAAATCTTCCTAACATCACCCTATCTTAACTCACCTACTCTTTCTACTATTAATTTCAAAGTTGTTTCAAGGTTTAATTTCATCTTCTCACTCCAATGCCCGTTTTAAAAAAAACTTACAATCTCAACTTTTTTTATAAAAAAAATCTTATAACCTTTTTGTTTCAAATTTGTCTCTTATATATATACTTGAAACTCTTTCTATTTTCTAGAGTGGATAAAATAAATTGTCACTAATTATAGTTTGTAAATGATTGGCCATAAAACTTAAGTTAGTAGGAAAAAATAAATTTAACATAATATCTACCACACTCTCTCGCTGGTGAACTTGAAATATCTGAAAGCTCAGCTTTAATAAGTGAAAATTAATATTAAATTAAATGGAAATAACAATATAAAAACTTGAATATACGATCTTTCTAGATCACTTATTCTGATATCATATTAAATCATCAATTGACTTAAAAATTTAAGCTGATGGGAGGAGACAAATTTAAAAGAATGTTTGACCATAAAATAAAAGATTCCCATCCCCTCGCTATTATTTTACATCTCAAACTATTATGTTTATCAACAAAATTATTGAAAATCTACCCTAAACAAAAGATTCAACTTGCCCTTTGGGATGCCCTTTTCGTTTTTGAAAGATATCTTTTAATAATACGGTACTTATGAATGTAACAACCATGAGAAAATACGGCACAAAGTCGATTCACCGTATGCGCCCTACCTATCTCGCTCAATCTTAGGGACCTAAAATGGACCCCTTTTGTCTTCTAATATTTTATTATGTTTATTTTAATATTATATTTAAAAAGAAAAAATTAACATCAATTTAGCAATATTTGATACATATATTCTATTTTCTTTAAAATTGGAGTTTCAATCTCATATTTTCTCATGGTTGTTATATAGAATAAAAAGAAAAACTTTCGAAAAAAATTAGTATTGTGCTTTTGTATGAATATATATGTGGTTGAGATCAATTTAGCGATTAGCATACTATGAATTTATTTTGTATTGTTCTAATCTAACGTTAAGGTTCTACTTATATTGCTGGATATTTGTTTTAATATTTAAGGGAGATAACCTCAATTTTTAGATAATTGCTATCTTTATATAACCATCAATTTGTTGGAATATATATATATATATATATATATATATTATATAGTGTTCGAAAAATGTCTTTACAACGATCTATTAATTAAAGTTACCTTAATATAATTTCAACACCCTGAATGTCTTCTATTTTTAAAATCCTCCTGTATTTATTTTTTTTAATTTAAATTTTTGTTTTAAACTAATACATCTTTTATTGTTTCTATATGTTATTTTTAAACAAAATAATATATAATAGTTTAAAATTTTAACTAAAATAATTTTTTCAATTTCAATTTAAATATTTGGTTAAAAATTATGACACAAACATACGAATGTATACATACATATCGTTGAAATTGAGATGTCCTCAACATAAAAAAAATTTAAAATCCAAGATTTAAGAAGACGATCCTTTAAGATGTTCGAGAATCTCTGAAAGATAAGATATCTAATAATATCATGCCTAAAATAAAAGTAATCTCTATCTTCATTTCATGAAAACTCTTAGATCGTTTTCTAATAAAAGGAAAGACAAGAAGTTAAAACTATAGTTTAAGTTGGGTAGATATATTTGATGGTGGACAATGAACAGTGAATACAAAAGTGAAATAAAAATAGATCATATAAAATAATATTTTATTTCCAAGTCGTTCTAAAACTCCAAACTGATTTCCTTATAAGTTTTTTTCTATCATTATTTTATTTCCAAGCCGAATAGGAAGCATTACAACAAGAGGAGAAGAAGAAAGATGTTTTCATTCAATGTTGAATTCATAACTTCAATCTTTCATTCTCTTTGTTTCAGCGAGGAAGAACAACGGGTGAAGCCACTTAACTTATTTATTTCAGCATATAGGGAACAAACATAAAGCAAGTCAACAGATGCATACAAATCAGCTCTCCAGCTCCAGATAAGATAACAGACCGAGTTGAAGAAAATCCTTCTTGGTTGAGAAATTGGAATACAAAGTAATCTATCTATTTGGTAACCATTTTTTTTTGTTTTGTTTTAAAAGGTTATGTCTATTATTTTATCTAATTTTTCTTATAATAGTTTGCATTTTTCGAATTTCTTAACAATTTTTAAAAATTAATTTATGAAAACGATTTTTTAAAACTATAGGTAAATGAAAAGACAACAAAGCACAAAATAAGAGGTAATATGTGATTTTACCAACTTAATTTCTAAAATCAAATGGTTATAAAATAGAGTCTAAAATTTTAATGTATTAATTTTGTTTAGAAGAAAAAAAAGAGAGAAGATAATCCATTTATAATATCTGTGAAGAACATACATATGTAAGGAACTAAGTTAAAAGAAAAAAGAAAAAAAAAAAAGATATAGAGGAGTTGTTACACTTTACTTTTAATTTTGACTTTAATGTAATTTTCATTTGGTTCTAAAGTAATTTAATGTTACATTTTTATCGTTCAAAATTTGAGTTTAGTTTTTAGTTGATTGTTAGTTTAATTGTATTATAAAAAATCATTGAAAACTTATTTATTGATAATTAATTTAACTCTTTTTAATTAATTCCTAAACATGATAAAAATGAATATTTAGTAAAAGAATTCAAAATTAGAATGTGAATCTTGATACTTTAAAAATCAAATTGAAAAGGAAAAGTATACCCTTCTTAAATTCTACAAACTAAATAATGGAACTTAAAAGTTAAGTGTAAAAGTGAACTTCTATGACTTAGGACAAACAAATAAAAACTAAATTTAGAAGTTAGAGATGGAAAGTGAATTTTTTCTAACAAATAAAATAAAGGGGTCTTTTAACGAATATAACAAAACGATCAAATATTTGCACCGTATAGAATAATTTCGAAAATGGAAAAAGTTTACATGTCCATAATGGAAAATTCAAAAAACGTCCCATTAGCGACGTAATATATTTGAAAAACGATCATTTAGTATTTGAAAAATGATAGTTTATATTTGACTATATTTTCCTACACGATCGTTTTATATTTGACTGTTTATATTTGGGAAGACAAATTTAAATGATCAAATTTAAATCTAAACGATTTTTTTCATAATTTTTTGGTACATGATGGGTTGCCAAATCGCAACAATTTTTTCCAAGATTTTTTGGTACTCGTTTATATCTGAAAAATGATCGTTTAGATTTGGTACACGATCGTTTAGATTTGACTTGTATACGATCATTTAGATTTGGTTATTTTGGTACACAATCGTTTAAATTTGCCTATCCAATATCCCAACGATCTTTTTTAGGATCTTTTATATTTGGAACAACCAAATAACAATTTGCAAAAAATTAAAAAAATTAAATCTTTTATATTTGATACACGATATTAAACCAAAAAATAGTTTGAAAAAAAAACTGCAGAAGAAAAGAAAAAGACAATGGAAAGAAAAAAATCTCTGAAGAGAAGAAAAACGATGAAGAGAAAGGGCGAACCAGGAATCATGGACTTTTCCATTTTGTTACACGAGCTGTAAATATTTTGTCGGTTTGTTATATTTGTGAAAATTAACCTAAAATAAAACAATAATGACAGACATGAATTAGTGGCCAATTTAACTTTATCTTTATTTTATTTTAAGTCATAAATTTCAATACATACATATATATATTGATCATAACTATGCGATAATACTTATAACAATGCGAAATGCTAGAATATCTCATTCTCACATGCTGACATCCTAGGTAAGATGAGATGTATTAAATGACATGATCTTTATCACATAATTAAAGAATAAAATGTTTTACTATCGTTTTGTATTTAATGTTCAACGAAATCTTTCCATAACTATAAATGTTTCCAAAATTAATTTTCCAAATTAACTTCTAATGTCTCTATTTGTTTCCTTACACTATATAAATACTTTTACCTTTGTATCTTGTGCGCAAGAAATTACAAGCAAGAAACTCTCTTTCAAACCTTCTTTCTGTGAGTTTTTCGAGTAAATAAAGTGTTCATTTGAGTGTGTAGATTTTGATTAGTTTCAATGCAAAACTAATTGAAGATTAAATGTTGTTTTATCCTGGGAATGACGGGACAATAAAATTTATTTGCATAAAGGAGTAGAACAGCGAAACGTCTTAAAAAAAGCGAGATCCACGACTTAGCCCTTCCTTTAATTTGTTTCTGTTTTTGCTGTAGGCATTTTGACTAGGCGACAAGCGAGGTGATCACTAAGCGATTTAACCATAATGTGGGCTTACTAGAGAAGGCGTTATGACCAGAAGAGATACCAACACATTGTGCGAGATACAAGGCAAGGAAACATGCGTTCTGTCGAGGCGATAAGGATTCACAACTTACAACTCCTTCTTGGCGAATTGCAACAACATTTTGTTTGTATACTTTGGGTAATATCAACTTATATTATGTTCTAAAAGAAAAAAGAATATATAGCACACTCCCAAACTTTCCAGAATGTATTGATTACAATTTTGGTTTCTGCCGACACAGAGAAATTTGGGTAGATCTTAAGAAAAACGTGGATTGAGCTTTTGTCGATGTTATTTTTGCGTGGGCATGCTTTGTGGTCGAAACCACGTCGTCTTTTCATTTGCTCATGGTGACGTTATGTCGACAGAACTGCCCACGACAATTAAACTTTCTAATACTTTTCAAAATTGTACAACCCACAATTCATTTCTTTTTTTAAAAGAAAAAATTATAATAAAATAATCCAATAATATAAAATGGGCAAAGAAGTAATTTGAGCCTATATTTGTGAAATATATTGCCTATTTAGGTCTTTTGTGAAAATTATTAAAAAGTTAGGTCTTTCATGTAATATCATATAATAATTTAGGCTATATGAGTTAAAGATCATTTTTTTTAATGTTAGCCCACCTTTGTTCCCATTTTGAAAGTTCATTGATTAACTTTTCATTTGCTTCTTTGAGGTATGCCATTTCATTCTTCTCTTTCTCACGTGTAGATGACACATTTACTACCTAATGGTGCACCACCTTTTGGGTTGACACTTTACACTAAGCGCCACCCTAATACAATTTCATATGCTTTCACATTAGAGACCATCTGAACACCATCTTTAGTTGACTCTTCAATGATTTATTGCATTTTCAACTATATGAAAGATATCTAATTAGATTAAATGTATTGAATAATAACACATGAATTTACTTAGTCATGATAAAAAAAAAACTTATATATATGCATCTTTTGCACTTAATTATCATTTATATCCATATTTTGAAAATGTGTTTCATGGAATACCTCTACATCATCAACATCACAACCTCTATCATTAATCAATCCTTTTTTTTTTTTTCTTGAAAATGTAATTCATATTTATTGTACCCAAAGTCTCTAAAATTGGTCTAAATGTCACTTTAACTCTCAAAACAAGTTAAAACTACTCAAGTGTAACTTTTAAAATAAAAACCAACTACAAAATATCTAAAAAGCGTCTAAGTAACACTATAACTTTCAGAACAAGTTAAAACTACCTAAGTATGACTAAAACTCAAGCCTACATAATATATGTATAGGATAGCCACAATATATTACAAATAAAGCGCACAATAAATATGAAATATATGCATGTTTGGGTACCGTAACTGCATGATATATAGCCACAACATATTACAACTAAATCATACCATAAGTATAAAATATATTCATGATTGGCTACTGTAGTTGCAGGATAGACACAACATATTACAACTCAAGCACACAATAAATATGAAATATATATGTATGATTGACTATCGTAGCTGAAGGATATTCACATGTAATATCAATGTCAGCCTAAAAAGTTTCTTAAAAGTGTGAAAATATCAATATAACTCTAAAAACAAGTTAAAAAGTGTCCATGTAATACTTTAAATCCAATTACAAATCAAAAGCTCCCTAAATGTGATTTCAAACTAAAAATCAACTAAATCACCTACAAATTGTATTGACTCTTAAAACAATTTTCAAAATAGTTATGTGCGCCTTCCGAACTCAAAACCAAACACAAAATCTCTATTAGACACTTTAACTCCCAAAAAAGTTAAAAGGTTCCTTGGGTGTCACTTTCAAACTAAGAACATACTAAAAGTCACCTAAAATGTGTCTTAACTCTCAAAACAACTTATAAATGATTAAGTGTGACTACCAAACTCAAAACCAACTACAAAATATCTTAAAAGTGTGTCTAAGTGACACTTAAATCTCAAAACAATTTAAAAATAATTAAGTATGGCTTCAAAACTCAACCAACATAAAAGTGTGAACCAAATCTCAAGATAACTTTAAAATGTGTAACTGATACATTTTACTCTCAAACCCAACCTAAAAAATATCCAACAAGTACCTAAATGTGACTTTTAAACTCATAACTAACTACATATTACAACTCAAAAGTGTGACACAACTTAAAAATTATCATTGTTTCTATCAAACTCAAATCTAAGATGCTTATTAAATACTTACTAAATACAATTTTTAAAAATATATAGCGATTCTATCTGAAACATTATTTCTTGACTAAAGTAATTGATAACGGCCAACTACATAGTAACCGTAAACAACATTTTAAAAAATGACAAAAAGCCTAATTGAATGCAATATATGTCATAAGATTAATAAACAATAATCTCTAATTAATTTAAATAAGTGAGTGAGATAAAGAGAGGCTAAAATGATTTCCAAAATGACAAGTCAACTAGTACCAATAAAACAAGCTAAATCCAAAGTTTCCTCCTTCACTCTCTTCATTTTGTTAAAGAATCCATATGCATAGCATAATCATTGGTGTTTTTTTCACGAATGGGAAGAAACCACTTACAAACTTGGATAAAAATGTTGAAATACCTATTGTGTGATACCTGTTGCACCCTTAATTTCCTTCCCTCGAACAAAGATACTTTTCTTATCACTCTTATTCAACCTGATTAATTAGGTTTACTCTCCGTCTAAATTGACCTAATTTGATAGAGCTCTACTTAACTTAAATTACTGCATCCAAGTAAATTTTGTTTTATTTGGATATTAATTCATCCACAAGACTCACTACTTTAATTTGAAACCACTAAGATTCACACACACATAATTATATTTATACCATGACTCATATACAAATTGAAAAAGACAACCAATTAAACATGTGCTTATCTCCAAAATGTAATGTTATTCTCCACTTTGAACATAAATTCTCATTGTTTTTTGTCTTTGGACCAACCAAAATGACTCATACTTATGAAAATAATTTTTCTTTGACGAACTTCGTTTGCACCTAACAATTGAAAGACTATGAGGGAGAATCTTTACAACCATATTTTGCCATTAAATCTTTTAATAATTCTTATTTGTTCTTTATGAGAAATTATGCAAGTTGACGTGGGTACATAACTATTTTGAACGAACAGTTACGTTCATTGTCCAACTATTCGATCGAGTATAAGTGATTAAATAATTGAAGTAATATATCCTTTCTTTGTATATGTGTGTGATGTAGGTTTAAACCATAAATATGAAAAATTATAATCTAACCGTGTGAAAACATGTGTTTGTACTGATAGTCACACCCTTTCTCCCATTAATTACAACCATTTAGATTGAAAAGACTACACAATGAAGTGGTGTATCTCTTCTTATATAAGTGTGATTTAAACATAACAACAATAGATTGAAAGGTATGTTTAATTTAATGGACAATAACTTATGTCCTTTGCCCTTCTGAGTGTTGTAAATTTTTTATTTTCTCTCTTTAAATGGTTATAACTATTAAGTTAAACCAGACAAAATAACTATATTATTAAATAATTTTTTAAGAAAAATTATCTTATTGTACTAAACTTTATTTTATGCATAAGTATTCGAGTCAATTTATTTGTACATTGATTAATCTCATGGAATAATTCGTATGATTGATCATTTTGGTGTCAAGGATAGCTATAATTGAGACTATATCTTCATTTTTTTACCACTAAACCAAATTCATAAAAATGATTGTACTAAATTTGTAAGTATAAATTTTATGTGCATTGCATCATGAGAGTGACAAAACACAAATAAGTAGAAAGTTGATTTATCCGGAAAAGAAGGAAAACCATTGAAGTATTATTGTACATTGAATATTTGTTTGAAAAAAAAAAAAAGACAGAGACAATTCATCATACTTTATGTGGATATCTCACTTCTCCAAATCTTCATAAATATAAACACTTCCACTTCCCACCAAAATAACCAAAGCTCAAAAAAAAAAAAACCTTTCTCCCTTTTGTCTTCTCTTCAAACTCCAAAACACTTCCACACACAGCTTCCATAGCCTACAACCAATGGACGATTTGTTTTGGAATAGTTCATGGAGTAACGAAGAAGACAGCGGTTCCGAAGAAAGCTTATTCGTCTCTGATGACCCGAGTCGATGTTCGAGTCCACCGTTACAAGAGCTTCAAACAGTGGCAAGAATTTTGGGGTTGCCGGAGATCGATACGTCGACACCGGAGACAAGGGTAGAGAAATTGGCTAAGGATTCCAAGGTTTTATTTGAACGTGAAAAGTCGTGGCCGATGGAAGTTACCACCGGTGGAGTTTTGTTCGAAGTGCTTGAAAATGACAAAGGTTTGAATTTGTATAAACTTTGTTCACATTTGATATTATTGTTTTCTTTCTTTCTTTTTCCGTTTTATTTTTTTTTTCTAGTTGGGACATGTTACATTGATTAAGAAGAATATATTTTCTCACACTTGATAAACTAGAATATATTTTTTTGAAACCTCTAATAAAATTTTACCAATTTGTTTTTAAAAGGTTAAATTATTATTTTTATAGAATACATCGATTCACCTAAACATTGTATCTTTTTTCATATTTTATTATAGACATATGTTAGAGCTTTCGAAGTATATTAAAAGTATTATATGAATGAGGTAAACTAAAAAACTTGTTTATGTACAAAAATTCTAAATCAAATTTCTTGCTATATTCTACATACCCTCCTTAAAAGACGAGAATCCATCTACCGTTTGAATATTTAACAACCTTGAAAACTTTTTGAATTTACATGTCTACTCTTTCCATATCTTTATTATTATTTAAAATAACTAAATATATCATACAATAAACATTGAATTATTAGAATATATACAACAATATGTGATTATATTTGAAAAGTTTTACAACTATCAAATTTAATTATATCCCACTGTATCCACCTAATTATGTGTTTGACACATTCTTATTTTAATTTTATAATTATCTTAATTATTCTTTTTTTCCTACTTAAAATTATATATATATATATATTAACACGCAATATCTTACTCAACTTTTGTAAAATTTATGTTATCAACCTTGAAAATATGAGATTCAATTCATTTATTTCATGTATTTATAAAAATAAAAGAAAGGAGGGTTGGAAATTGCACCATGCAATATATTAGATTTATATTACCGTGCAATAACCTATAAGAGAATTTGGTTATGTAGGAATTGCACCAAAAGGTGGATCTTTGGATATTTTGGAGAACCAAAAACCAAACCAACAAAATCCCATAATAGAAAATCAGCCAAGTTCAACCAACTCTACAACTCCATCACCATCACCATCACCATCATCATCTCCCTCTCCATCATCTTCGAACATCGAAGAGATCGAGCAGGTTGTTGATCGAGATCAGATTGTGTCACAAATGAAGGAATGGATATACTATGCAGCGGTGTTTAGGCCAATAAACTTGGGATTGGAGACGGTGGAGAAGAAGAGGCGGCGGAACGTCAAAA
>JBBPDI010039414.1:0-21413 GCA_037974545.1 Cucumis variabilis
CTCGCCGGTGTGCCTCCCTTCTTATCTTTGCCTGAAAAACATTAAACATAAAAGGGTGAGTACAATATACTCAGTAACAGACCCGCTACTAGTCCCGTTAGGGGAAAAATAAATTACTAACTTCCTAATGGAGTACCCTGCACAGTCACAGTCTTATGTTTCCATGGGACACACATAATTAGTCTAGTGTTCTCGAAGGATACATATATCAGTCTAGTGTTCCCGAAGGATACACATATCAGTCTAGTGTTCTCGAAGGATACACATATCATTCTAGTGTTTTGTAGAAACACATATCAGTCAAATAATCCTGAAGGATCCAAAAAGTGGTGATTCCGTAGGACACCTGCAAGGTACTATCCAATAGGATAACTAATAATTTTTTCCCTCAGTCCAATCTTTCATCTTAACAGTCTACCTCAATACAGTCCAACATTTTTATCACATAACTTCTAACCGTCACCTTATTCTAATTTAGCTCAGAGCCAGTAAAAATTTATCATTACAACAATCAACCATTTAACAGTCACAACCTCTCTCTCAGTCTATAAGAGTACCACCACATTGTCTCCTCAGTTCCAAAAATCACATTCTTAATACAGTTTCACACACCTAGTCCAGACAAGAATCCACACCCTATACGCATCATCATCAGATTCAGTCATTCATCAATCATGTGTGAATAAGTACAGATTCAGTCAGATACAACAAAGCACTCAAGTACTAGTTCACATTTATCCATAATTAGATATACATTTTCTTTGTTGAACACAACATAGAATAAATACAAGTACACAATCAAAAGTATCGATCACATCCATCATCCTTTCTCATTTCAGTTATAACATTTTAGTTCATCACATTCGAGACTACAATTGAGTCTAGTAGAAAGCCACTTACCTTAATGTTACCTAAGCACCTTAATCGACTAACGCCCACAAAAACGAACCCATAGAGATGGAGAATTTAGTTCCAATCAACCTATCGCACTTCAAAATTTGAACATCGTCCACGGAAACGCCTTCAATAACATATATAGGACCAATCGATTAGTTCTACGTTATTCCAAAGGAAAATATACACCATAGATCCTTATCCCACGACAACTTTTTACCGTCAAGACCCAATATAACTCACAGCGTAATAGGCAGTGGTGAACGAATCTAATCAACCAACAATATGCAACACACAAGATGAAATTGAGTGATGGATGGACAGGGTCACCTGCTTACCTCTCACGATGGGAAATTTTTAAGGACTCGCACGCGACTGCTTGAAGAAACGCGACAGCGACACCTCCTCGTCGGTTCACGAAGGCCAAACATGTAAGGGAACAACTGGGCGCCAATCGTTCTGCTGGTGCAAGCGGCAGCGGCGGCGTCAGACGGAAGGGAGAAAGGGAGAGTCGTGGCGGTTGGCGTCGGATGGAAAGAAGAAGGAGAAAAAGATTAGACGAGGTAGTGGCGCAGCAGGGTCTATGCGAATAGAGATCAGTGCAGGTTTGGTTTCATTGTCGACCGACGATGCTTGCAGGTGACCGAAAAATAGAGGAGGAGAAGGGGTTTGCGGCAGCCGTCGGAAGGTAGGGCAGAAGAGAAGGAACGAAAGGAGATTGGGGGGATTGTGCACACGGGGAAGAAGAAAGAGAAAAGAAATTTTGATTTCTTTTTTTTTTATTATTTTTTTTCCAACTTAATAATAAGTAATAATAATAAAATACTTTTATCAATTATTTCTACCCTTTCCAACTTCTTTTCCTCTTTCACCCTTTTTTTTTTAAATTCGAAATATAATAACACCCAAAAATTAATACCTTAAAATTTTGGGGTGTTATAGAAGAGGTAGCGTGATGATAAGAAAATATAAAAATAGAACCAACAAGGATGAGAAGAAGATGGAAAAAGGGTTTCATTTTGTTATCTATCTATTTTTATTTCTTTTTACGACGTGCAATGGCTAGGCCAGCTTCTTTGAAATAAAGAAATAATGGTGTTGTTTTATGGCATAAGTAGTAGTTTTTTTTTAAGATAACCATGAGAATGAAAAAATTTTAAATAACAAATTGAAAAATAGCAAATTTCTAAAATATTAAGATTTATAGTAAAATTGTTGACTATAGACTTTTTTTTTTTTTACTTTTTTAATCGATTATACCCCTTTATAGATAGATGACAATTTGTTTCTTATAGATATCGTGTATTTGCATAGTTCAAAAAATGAGACATAATATCAAAGGTTCATGGATACAGTATATTTGCAAACAACATTCAGTTTTAGAAAATCTTAACTAAATATAATATTTTTGGGCTGGATAAGATTGCACCAACATTTCCTAAATATATGACTGTAATTTATACCAGATTTTCAGATTCATAGGATTTAAATAAATTAATTAACAATTTATTTCTATAATTCATAATACATATCTGTTAATAACGATTTGAATTCAATTTTCTTTTTCATATCCCTAAAATAATGGCTAAGATAATTTCAACAACTTCCGTTTCATTATATTTCATAATATTTATTAATAATTTATTATATAGTACATAATACATATTTGGAGCATTTTTAAAGGGAAATTTACATAAACAGAAGAAAATGGAAAGTATTACATCCTATAGAAAAAAAATGAATACTTTGGGTTTGGGTTAAAATTTTAGTTATCCATTTTAGGCTTGGATTAAAATTTTGCTTTACACTGTAAATAGTTGGCAAATTCTTCTATTTTTAAAAATTCCCCAATTTGGGTTTGGGTTAAAATTTTAGTTATTTTGGACTTAGATTAAAATTTTAGTTTAGGCCTTAAATAGTTGACAAATTCTTCTATTTTTAAAAATTCCTCCATTTTTAAAAGTAGTAAATTAAATTAAAATATTTTTAAAAGTAAACAAAATCTTGGATTCAATCAATGATAGAAACTTATAGACTTCCATCCCTGTCTATTATTGTCACTGATAGAAAGATACCATTGTTTATCATATTGATAAAATTTAAAGATTTTACTATATGTTGTAAATATTTTGTCAAATTTTTTATTTTTGAAAATTGTCCTATATATTTTTCTATTTCTAATTACAATTTGAAATTGGATTTTATAACATCCACTAAAATTGTCAAATTGAATTCTTTTAAACAATCATATCTCCAAAATAATGCCAAAAATAAATTCAACATTTTTGGATTATTTATATTCCAAAATATTTATAAAAAACTTGAATTTAAATACCACACTCCAGAATACGTATTGTTAATAATAATTTGAATTTAAAAATTTATCATCCTCTAAAATCATACTAACTATGGTTATCCACTTATTTTATTAAAAAAATTTATCATCCCCTTAAATCATGCTATTTGGTTGATATCCCTAAAATAATGACAAACATAATTTCAATATTTTTGGATTATTTATATTCCAAAATATTTATAAAAAATGTGAATTTAAATACCTAAAAAATACATATTGTTAATAACAATTTGAAATTTGAAATTGGGATTTTATTAGTTTTGATATTTTTTTCATAACAACTATTTAGATTGATATAGGAAAATATTTTGTTAGTTTTATTTTTTTTATAATCTCCAAAATTATTTATTTATTAACAAAAAATTAATAAATTCGATTTAATCCAAAATATTTCATTGAACTCCTTAAAAATACTTTGATGGTTAGTAAATAAATATATTTCACTAACCTACTTGAAAATATTTGTTTTTGTTTGCAAAATATAAGGAAAGTATAAATTTGAATATACTTAATTTGTTCCTTTTGTTTTATTGTTTATTTTTTTCTTAATTTAACAAAATTGATTTATTAGTTAAATTGGTCAAGTTTGATTGGTTGATTTTCTATAGAGTTACACTGTATTTGTACATACTACTTGACAATATTATTCTTTTCAAATTAGTTTCATAATATTTGACAAAATGAATAGCATATGTTGCTGACACAATTATATTGCAATTTATGCTTTTAAATAGTGTGATAAACTATCTGTTCTATATCATTATCATATATTCAAATATTAATATTTATTTGTTCATATAATCATATAATTTTTCAATCCGAAAAACTTATCATTATAAGATGGATTTGTTACAAAACCAACAATAAGAATGATTTCCTAAATAGTGCCATTAAATCATAATCAAGATTGTTTAACTAACCAAACTTTATAATAATCAATAGAATTAAGATTTTTCAAACATAGTATATGTTGAGTATGAATGATGTTATAAACAACAGATTTGGGACACACACAGAAAGGTAAAAAATTTGGTCATCAAGATATAATATCATTCCCCTGGGTATAGGATAATCCATATATTCCAGATACAATGTATTTGAATAGCCAAAATATGAGACAGGATATTGGAAATAACATGAAGATAATTTATTTTGCAAACAACATTAAAATTTGGTAAATCTTAACTAAATCTGCTATTTTGTCGTTGGACAAGATTGCAGCAACCTCCTCTATAATAATGGCATATATATATATACAATATTTTCAACTTTGTTATATTTTAAAATTTTTATTAAATACTACATAATATATATTTTTAATAACAATTTGAATTTAAATTTTAGATCCTTCCCTAAAATAATGCCAAATATAAATACAAGATTTTTCAAATTCTTTATATTTTAAACAATTTATTAAATAACACATAATATACTTTTAATAACAATTTGAATTTAAATTTTAGAATTGTAATTATGTCTCAATGACATTTTTGCAATTATTTGAATCTTCTTTTAGGTTTTATTTGAGAAAAGAAAAGAAGGAGATCGAGAGAGGGGAAGCAGCCGATGCAAGAGACAAACATGGTGAGAGAGAGAGTTTTTCTTGCAAACAAGAAAGGAGAAAAGTGCAGTCGATGGAGAGGGACATCAGAGTTTCCACGTCAGCACCGATGGGATTTTTCGACCAGCATTTGACGACATTTGATATTGGTCACGAGTTTGCGGTGGGTTCTAACATTTGGCATTTTTTGGAGTCGAATTTAGTCAACTTTCACTAGTTTAGACATGGACAGAAGGATGTAGGGGTCGAGCGACGTTTCTGATGATTTTCACGATGCGTTTTGCTGTGGATACAGTGTTTTTTTTCCAGTCATAGTTCTTCTTAAGATTTGGAGTAGGTTGTTCGACACATGAGTCTTCGGTTAGAGGAGCCGACAAGAAGAAAATCCCTTGATTTCTGCCAATTGTATGGAGACTTTGAGGGTTTGAAAGGGACGGAGCTGGAAGTTCCAATTGTTTATGCTTTAACATACACGATTTGAAAAAGATATAAAACAGTTGCAGAAATTACGTGAAGTTTTGATGATGATAGGGTAGGGGCATTTAAGACACTATTCCAACAATTTTTTCTTCATATTTTTTAAAATTTTTCTATTTTATCATTTTAAATAAAAAAATTTCATTTATACAAAGTAAACCTTCTATTTTGCTATTTTTCTTGTTAGCCATGTTGTTAATATGCCAGTGAATTAAAATTTGAGAAACTATGCCACTTTTTATTAGATTATAATTTTAATTTACATTAATATATGTTCATTTTCATATATTAATGTAGATGAAATGTATTTTAAATATATTCAAATCTTTTAGTTTTCTTTTCCTCCTCCACAACTTTTAAATTTTAGGTAAGACTCAAGAAAAACTATCTCATTCAAAATTTATATTTTATAGCAATAAAATATTATATGCCATACATTTTCATCTACATTAATATATGTTCATTTCAAGTTCATGCACCATATTCAATACATTCTATACAATTGAATGGATCATTTTTCAATTAGTCTTCCAACCAATTTAAATGAAGATTTGTGAGCCATGCTACAAAAGCTCACGAACCTTCATCATATTTTTGTGATGTCTAGGAGCAAGCAGTGGATCCAATAAAAATGATGCAAAGAAATTGATGAGAATTCGTGAAGAATGTAAAAGTGGAAGACTAAAGATAGGATGGTTAGAAACATCATTTTTAAAAAATAACAAAGTGGCATAAGGATGCCAAAATATTAGGTTTTTCAATTTTTAGTTATTGCGTTGTACTTAAGTATGCTTTAATTTTGATGTAAAGATGTAGGATGTGCTTACTACTATGATATATTATGGATCTTATAATTAAGGGATCGAAGGAAAAAAAATTGTCTTATCTATTTGTATTATTTCAATAATATATTTTTATTTAGATTTAACTATTCATTTCAAACACATAACTAATTATAATTTTCTTGGAAAATTTGTTAAATAACTATACTTCTTTAAGAGGATAGAAATACATAAAATATATAGAATTAGCACAAATGTTCAAATAATAATCAAATCAATGTCGATGTCTAAAATTTCAATCCATTTAAACATTCTATATGTAATAGATACATATAAAAAAATCCTACTCATTAATCTAAAGTTAAGTGTGAAGTTATCAGGTGATTAACAGCTTAAGAACCTAAGTGAGCATTCTGGCATTTCGCTTTAGAGGCGCTAAGATTGTTCTAAGCTGCGTTGCGTTTTGCATGGTAAGTTAGAACACGTGCGGGGCAGGGCATGACAAGTTAACTAACTCAGACATCGCTTTGTGCTCATCTTGCTGCCTTGAACTCGAAAGTGGACAATCTTTCACAAAATGATCTGGCTTCTTCAATTGGAAATAAATGTCTATACCTTTAAGACATTTCCCTCAATGCAACTTCTAACACTCCTTACAAAACATTCTTTCCACACTACTTGCTAGAGATTCCTGAAAAACACTACTAAAATTCTTTGACTGAAACGAGTTCCCCCTTGTCATGTCCTTAAAAATCTTTCCTTTAGAAACACTTAGAGAAAAACTACTCTTCTGATCCATTTCCCTCTCGCTATCACTTTCTATATTGACAATTTGTTTCTTTGCTTCATTGGGCTCATCCTATATTAGACTTTGTTCCACTCTCAAAGTAGTTTCTATAAGCTTTGAGAAATCAGACCACTTAGTCGTGGCTGTTACAGGTGTATGAATCTCTTTTTGTAATCCTCTTTAAATCATTTGCTTCTATCTTCCTCTTATCCAACTATTGCTTCAGTGTATCAAGGAAGTTCAGTATATTTCCTTTCGTATTCAACCACCGTCAAATTACCCTGTATCAATTTTAGGAACTCCTCTCCCTTAGCTTCACAGTAACTACTAGGATAGTACTTATCTTCAAAGATACCCCTAAAACTTTCCCAATCCATGATATTTGTATCTCCTCGGCGTGCCTTAATTGACTTCCACCATGCTTTTACCTCTTTTGAAGCAGAAAAGTTGCTAACCTAACCGTTAGCTCTTTTGGACAATCCATGACCCCATAACATTTCTCTAGCAAATTCAATCATACCTCAACGTCAGTTGGATCTGTGGATCCTTCAAATACTGTAGCACCCAAAAATTTCAATCTTTCTATGTTATGCTTTTTTCTCAAAGTTCACTTGAACTTATCCTAAAGATTCTACTAACTTTTGAATAATTTGCTAATAACCTCTCTCTTCCATTCTTGCTTGACGCTGAGGGGCACTTGACTCTACCTCAAGTAAATGTTCCTCTTCCACTCCTTTAGTAGGATTATGTGCTCTTTCCATTTTCTGCCTACACTTTTTGTTATTGTGAGACATAACTAAAACTCCTATAACATACCATTTACCTCATATATGCAATTGACTTCTCGAACTATATGCATGGTATTTTTACTTTTATTTGAACCTCTTTTAGCCCTTGAACTCTAGTTTAAACCTTAACTTACTTTTTAACTTTAAACTTTAACTTCCTATAAAACTCACTTGTTATGGACTTATTTCTCTTCCTTTTCAAAGGAGATACTAACTTTGATGCAAAACTGTATCAGACTAACTAAAACTCAACTTAGAGGTTTTTTTTTCTTTTTAACTGCTCTAACTTTTTCCCAATGACCTAACCACTCTAACACCAAATTGTCATACCCGCTCTCGAGCCACATACACTTGTCCTGAGAGACGACATGAAGTCAACAGATGTCATTCTACTCTCTTCGACACCTGTTCACCCTTTTAAACTTAATTGAACTACACATTTGACACAACAACAATATCCTAACGAATGAATTAAGGTAACCTTAGCTCACAATAGACTCTAGCATATGTAGAGCAAGCTTAGCACGATGATCACTACCTGAAAGTGAGAAACATTTGGAAAGGTTAAATCGAAAGGACTTAGTGAGTGATAATTTAAGATGTGCTTTTTGAAGTAATTATACATAAACCTTAACTTCAACTTTCACAAACGTCCAACCATTTCTTACCCATGAAACTTGTTATTTTCAAGCATAGAAAATTCATAGCATAAACTTAACTTCAACATTCATCTATGACCTGTTCTTAACATGAAACATAGGTGTATATACACTACAACTTAATAGACACCCTCCTTCCAACATCGGTAAAGTTCTAATTGTATCCTTCTCCTCATAGGTACAAAGAATTGCACCTTTCCTAATGTACAATGAACATAGACTCATCAACCACTACATCAGTAATGGAGTACTACCATGTGCAGATAACCATCTATAAAGGATAGCATGGAACATACAGGCATGGAATCATGTAAAACATATTTGAAAACCTTGAAACATTCTTCTATTTTCATAATTCTAGTTTTCGTAACACAATAAAAAGCAACAACTTAAACATTTATCTTAAAACATGTCTTGAACAATAGCTTAGAAATCATGATTTAGAAACTACTATAAAAATTATTGAATCACTCACTATACTAAATTCCCCTTTCACTCAGAATGCCTTGAAACCCAATAGCTTTCTCTCTTTTGAAAACTTCTCAGTAATACAACACTCAAATCCTTTTCTTACTAATATCTCATAATAACACACTTTTCTTCTAACCTCTTACCCTTTTATATTTTAATCCTAAGTTGGATTAGTCATCCTTAAACTCCTATAAATTTAGTAGCTATTGCATACCTAAATTCTAAGTCTCATGTCTAAACACTTGGATTCCAACTCCACTGAACACTTAAATTAGTGATCCTCACTAGAATTAACTTGAGATTACCCCAAGACCTTAGCAAAACATTCTTTATCTCAAGTCTCGATTGATATAACCTTGAGATAGCCTTGGGATCCTTCAATTTCCTCTCTTGGTCTTTAATCTTGGCCGAACTCGTGCCTGAGATTGCTTGAGATATCCTTAGACTTGCTTCTCTACATTCCTCTAATTTCCTTCAATATTGGTCGAACTCCGTCTCGAGATTGCCAAAAATTCCTATAATTTTCTTCTCTTCTTCTAATCTCAGCCAAACCAACACCGAGATTACCCCGAGATCAACCTTTTGTCTTCAATCTTGTTGAGAATTCCACATGAAAGTTCGAGAATTCATCTTTAAGACCTTTCTGGCTTCAAAACTTTTCTTCAAAATCCCCCAAAAAATCTTATTTAAAAATTCTTATTTACCAAAATAACCTTCTATTAGGTACGAATCTCATAAAACTTACTTTGATGTGGCCCACCCAAGGTAACAAAGAAATTGAGACCTTCAAAGTGATGTTTAAGCCATCCCCCTCAAACTCACTCCATGATTAAACTACTTTAAACAACCCAACCTCTGAACTTTGAATCTTTATAAGCACAAATGTACAAATATAATCGCTAAACCTTCACTCCTTACTCATAAACTCATTTTGACGTGCCATCTAATGTAACAATTACATTGAAACTTTTAAAGTGATGTTTAAGATCCTCCCCTCTCCAAACTCACTCCATGATCCAACAACCTTATAACAATCCAACCTTTCAACTTTGACTCTCTCTACAAATGTAACAATAACAGAGACTCAATATACAAACTCCTTACACATAAACTCACTTCGATAAGACAAAATGAAAACATAACCATTTATATTTTGAAACACGGGGCAAAGTTCCCCCAAGATCACCTGGGGTTTCAAAACCAAAATTGTTTTTTTTTTCATCTTAGGGCAACTTTGCCTTGAGTTTCAAAATCTAAATCTTTATGTTTTCACTCTGGGGCATCTTGGGTAATTTTTCTTCGAGTTTTAAAACATTTTTCTTATATCTTTTCATTTCAGGGCACCTTAGAGGAACTTTACTCTAAGTTTGTCCCTCGACATCAACGACTGGCACAATGCTTGTTGTAATCTAAATTGCTTAAGGTTGCTTTTAATAGTCGCATAACAAAAATAAAATTGCAAATGTTCAAGAGAATTTTTAATGAACATCTCAACTCCTAAACCATACTCAGTTAACTTTCAGTTCTTTTTCATCCATGACATCCATAATGGTACAATATGTGACTTAATCTACAAAATGGAGAAATAATAATAGAAACTAATCAATCTTTACAACCTAGCTACTTTACAAAGTATACATACTATAAAAACTGGGTTTACTTGATGGTTTCGTGTGTGTAGCTTTGAGTATGCGGGGTAGGTTCTCTATTAGTGTATCTAGAGTTAAACCATGAAGTTGATATCCAATTTTAGTTTTAGAAACTACTTCACAATTAGGCGGTATAAAAGAATAAGAACTAGAAAGAAGACTACTTACAGGATGCCTAAAGAAACTATAAAGAGGTGGGAATGGATGCGAGATGAATATGTGAACTAATTTGTATATGAGAAAGAGCGAAAGAAGGTTTATGCAAGATTAAGTAAGGTGATTGCCTTGATGTGATATAGCTTACTCAATCGTCTTTTGATTAAGATATGTTCCTCTCAGAGTCATTAAATGCCACACATGGTCACCTTTTGAGATCACATGACTAAGAGTGATTAGATAGGATATATATATAGAAGATTTCACTTATGAGACGTTTAACACTTTGATTAAGGGCAGCAACCTCTCGGTGCCTAGTGTCCACACTTGTTCATCTTTAGGGATACAAATGATGGAATTTGTTTAGTAAAGGAAGAAAAACTCTTCCTTGCACTCGTTAGCCATGTCCTTTCTACTTACCCTCTCGGGTAAATGGCGACTTATGATAGACAAGCGATGAGAATAGCTCAAATAACGCAATAAGATTGATAAGCAAAATTTCCTATCCAGAATTATTAACACTCTAAACTATCGATAATACATTGACTGATAGAAAGTAGAAACATGATGGATTGAAAAGGTATAAACATGTAATATATATGAAGAATGTAGGCCTTCGGCCATGATACAATATAAACAGTATAAATATTACACAGAGAACAAATAGATGGAAGATAGAAGAATGGGAAAAAAATACAAGTTAGGAGGACTGAGAGAAGAACTTACCTTCGTTCAGACTCCAAGCTCTCACTTACAATATGACCAAAGAAGAAGAAGAAACACTTTACAATTGATGGAAAGGCTATTTGGTTTGTCTATTTTGTGCTTGGACTTAGTAATCTTGCATGTTTGTATAACACAATTGTAATACGTCACTGAGCCAGGTCCCTGTGCATAATACGGTCACCAAAACTCTTTGTATGGCATGCTTCAATTCTACGCAATGAGTCATGGGTCATGATCATAGAATGTACGATGATCACTATGTGCATCTTCATCGCATGATTCCTAAGTCCGAGTTGAGTACAAATTTTTTTACTGCTTGCCCAAGTGCAAGTGAAATAGCAACTTTATCTGGGTGATCCGAGGTCGAACACAGGGAATTGTTTACAAATGTTAGTTTTAGGGTTTAATTATCATTTAGGTGTTATGACAATTAAGTTGAAAGAATATAACGAAAACTCAAACTACCTACTTACAGCGAGAGACTCATTCACAGAGAATAAATTATGGTAAGGTGGTGATTGAACTCACTAACTTGTATGTGAAGAAGAGTCGAAGAAAGGTCTATGTATTATTAGGTGATTAAGTATTGTAGGAGCTTTGACGCGATATCATTATATAATCAGCCCATGATTAAGGCAACCTTTTCTCAAAGTGTTTAAACGCCACACTTGCTCACCTTTCGGAATACAAATGATTGAGCTTTATTGTGCAAATCTTATCTAGATGACTTGGCTTATAATACTTATAAGACTTCTCATTTAAGGATGACAATCTCTCGATGCCTAATATCTGCACTTGTTCACCTTTCGATACATAAATATTGAAAGTTACCTCACTAAGGTGAAGCTTGTTGCCAAACTTCTCTTTGCATGCATTAGCCCTATCCTTGCTACTTACCCTCTCGAGTAGTTAACAATTGACACTGGCCACATGATGAATATAGCTCAACTAATGTGACAAGGTTTATAAGCTAAACTTCTTATGAAGAACCTCTCACAACTCTAACTACTAAAAATACATTGACAGGTGAGAAGTCACAAAACGATGGATTGACAAGGTGTAAAAATGCAACATATGTATAAAGAATGTCTTTGGTCAATGTACAATGAAACATCACATATATTATAATGTTGTATAAAGATGGAGAGAAAGAAGAGTGGAAAAATATTACAAGTTAGGAGGGCAAACGAGGGATCAAATCTTCTCTTGCTTCAACTCGCTGCTTCAAAGTGGACTATTCTAATGGTGCATTTAGATTCCCTTTTGCCTCTTTGAGCCTCCCTTGGCCTATTCAAGCCTTCCTTTGACCTATTTAGGTCTTCTTTGGCCTGGTGAAGACAAAGTGCTTGTATAGGTTGCTTTTTTACGGGAAACTTCTATTTCTCTAAGTGTGGCAGCTCTGTCATCTGGCTCTGTGAAGTCACATCATCTCAACTACCATCCTTGTCTTCTAGCGAGCTTTCCTCTCGTGATGTCGTGGTTCCTTGTCTAGGATTGTTAAACGCCAACCTAGTTCCCATTGTGTACCCTTTGCACGAGATGTCCTGTTTGATTTGCTCCTTTCTTCTTTTCCTACTTATCCAGCGTTTAAACATGATAATCACATAAAATTGGTATGACACTTATGCAAGCTATATTTCTAAATATTTATGCATTTACAACACAAGTCATACATTCTGTTAATCTTCTTATGCGTTTTAACCTCATTATTCTAATAACAAGGGCTATACTAACGGTCATTTTTGCACGTTATCACTATTTCTTTTTATCCTTCTCTCTAGACCTTGGCTCATACAGGCCTCCTTATCCTTGGTGGGGTTGAAGTCTTTTATAGACAGTTTTTGGTGGGAAACTTCTACTTTTCTGAGATTTTCAGTACCGATTACAGCCTTGTGAAGTCACATCAACTTCAATGACCATCCTTGTTGTCTAGTGAATTGTACTCACGTGATGATGTGGTTCCTAGGTGTTAGTTGTCAAACGAGTTCCCATCGTGTAGCCTTTATGTGAGGTGTCTCCTGCAATTCACTAATTTCTTCCTTTCTAATCATCCTACGTTAAGACATGGAAATCGTGTAAAACAGACATAATACTTATGTAAGATGTATTTCTAAATACTTATGTATTTCAAAATAAGTTATGCGTTCTGATCGTCTTCTTATGCGTTTTGACCCCATTATCCTAATAAAGATGTTATAATAACGAATATTTATACACGTTATCACTTGGCGCTTGCAGTCTAGAAATACTTGATGTTTTTAATAAAAATTGTCGAGTAAAATGAAAAAACATCAAGAATAACAAGAAAGCTAAAAAAAATGTATAATTTTTCAAAAAAATTTCTAATACTTGACACGTTAAAAATGTCAAATATAGTTTTATTTACTTGACATGTTTTAAATATCAAAGTATTACCTATTTTAAAATTAAAAAAATTCTCTTTTCTCTAAAAAAAATTATCCCCAAAATTTTCATTTCTTTTTCTCTTAACATACCATCTTTTTCCTTTCCTCTTCCCTTCACACAAATTTTCCTAATCGTAACATCTAAACTGTAGTCCTAGCTTACATCGTTGCACGTTGAGCGACCCCAACTCCGTCCACTGCTACAAGTTTGTGATTCCATCTGTGACCCTACATCTGTCGACGTGACTCTGCCCATGTCCCTGTTCCAACTCGTTCTATCGCTGCAAGTTCGTGGCTTCACCTTCCTCCACCTTTGCAAGATCTACCTCCCTTAACTTGTGTTGAGGCTCTACCACACCAGATCTGTCGCCAATCATGGGCTCTCTTGAAAGGTCTTCAATCTCTTTAATATATTTTATTTATATGCCTTTTTCTCCTCTTATAGTTTCGATCTTTTTTATTCCAATGAATGTTAATTCGATTCTCCTTCTTCCATTTGGATTTCCCTTCTGTTTCTTGTTTTCAGCAGTTTTGATTCTAGAATCGTCACCAGTAAGGTGGTTCACGACATTTTGTCATCATAGTTAATGTTAGGCTTTCCCTTCATAGTCCTTGTTATGCTATGATAACATGCATAAATGATTGTTATTATAATCCTTTTTGTTAGAATAATGAAATCAAAGCACATAAGAAAATGATCAAAACACGTGACTTGTGTTGTAAACATATAAGTATTTAGAAATACAACATACGGTTATCATTTGTAAATGCAGGATAAGTCAAAAAAGAAGAAATAAGCAATAATTATACAGGACATCTCGTGCAAGGGCTACACAATAGGAACTAGCTTGGTGATTAACACCCAGGCATGAAACCACAACATCACACCAGAAAGCTCACTAGGAGACAAGGATGGTAGTTAGGATGACGTGACCTCGTAGGGACAAATAATAGAGCTGACACACTCAGAGGAATAGAAATTTTTCACTAAAAAGTAGCCCATACAAGCACTTCGTCTTCATAGAGAGAAGAGGTCAAAGGGCCCAAACAAGCCAAGGGAAGCTCGAACAGACAAAAGGGGGTCTGAATACACCATCAAAATAGGCCACTTTAAAGTATAGAGTTGAAGTAAAAGAAGATTTGATCCCTCGTTTTCCCCTAACTTGTAGTATTTTTCCACTCTTCTTGCTCTCCCCTAACTTGTAGTAGTTCATTTAGTGGATGAAAGAATTTAGCTCTATAACTTTCTGAAAATGCTTATTGCAATTTAAAGGAACTGTCTTCTTTCGTTTTAGAACTGTTATGGTTGATGATTGGAATTTACAATATTTGAAATTTGTGGAGATGCTTTGTGAAGTTGAAATGGTTTAAAACATTACTTTAAGTTCCATAAAGCTACATAGGTGATCACGACATGCTTTCTTCTTGATTTATTCTCTCTTTTGGGTGGGTGTTGGGGTCCTCTTCTTTTCCTTGAATTTTTGCTTTTCTTTCATTACCAAGATTCCATATCTGACATTGGATAATTACAGATAGTTCTTGACTTAGATTAAACACTCATATGTGCATATGAAACATCTAGTCTGCCTGCTCTTATTTGCAGTCAAGCAATAGAAGTTGGATTGAAATCTTTTGAACTCGAGTGCTATTCTTCAAACAAGGTAGTTCCATTTTTCTGTAACCCTGCAATATTTTGTTTTTCTGAGTTTTAGTTCAACTTTCTTGCTTGGTTATGCCGTTGTTTGAAGGACTGTAAAAGGGAAGCCTAAGGTCAACTATGTCAAGTATTTGTAATGCAGATGCTTATTAGCTATATCATAGCGATTAAGTACTTTTCTCAACACACATTTATTTTTTTTCTTTACCAGTTTTTGCATTGTAGTTGACTCACCATGTACACTACAATTACACATCAGAACCCACAGATGGATTTGCAACCCATGGATATAAAAAGTGTCATAGTTTCTGCATTATAGCTTAATGAATATCTCTTCAATATCTTATAGTTTTAACTTAATTAAATTAAATCAAATTTAATTAAATAAAATTCCCCTAAAATTAAACTAAACTATTAATTAATTCTTCTATTAATTAATAGCTAAATTAAATATCTTATATTTAAGTTAAATTAAATTTGAATTATATTCAAATATAAATTTCTCTCATAACCAATAATTTTAATATAAATCCAATTCACATTAAATTAATATTTGAATTCATTCTAATATATCTCTCATAAATTAATTTTGATTCATATCCAAAATTAAATTTATATAATCAAATTTTATTAAAATATATAAACTTTATATTATAATGTATCATCATACATTATGGTAATTCCCAAAGTAAATTTAAACATTTCAAATTACAACCAATATAAATAAATCTTATTATCCTTTACGAGCTTAGAAGGGGACCTAATAGACCTACAGATCAGAAGCTACAACGATATGAGATTAATTGGCTAAACTCATTAACCACATTAAATAATATTCGTTAACTTTGTGTACACTCCACTGAAGACTCATAGCTGACTCTTCTCACTATAGATATACTTTTGTGTCCACAGATATAGACCAATAACAGTAAGTTAGTCCTTCACAAGTGTTTGTAACACCAGCTGAGTCAAATTACCGTTTTGCCACTAGGTTACCTTTAGTCCTTAAATGTCAGTGCTCCTCTAATGAACAACCTGTTTATGGTTCAACCAATAAACAGAAACCCATCTCGTGTCACAGAGAGCGTAGAACCCTTTGTTCAAGTCCTGAAGACACCATTTAAGGGAACACTCATCTACTAACCCTTAAAGTAGGAAAGAAGTGAATTTCATCTTGTGTAATTATGTTTTCATCTCCTCACTCGATCTTGTCTCCAAAATGAAAAGGATATTGAGTCGAAATCTGGCCACACTCACCCATACAAATCAAAGGACAATCTCTTGCGAACAAGAGTTCATAATAAAATCAGGGTTAAGACTAATTTATCTCGGTCATCCTAATTAAATAGAAACTTAACTGATTAACGGAGTTACATCTAGTGTTTAGTATTTCGTGGTCCAGTCTTATGCAAACTCATTGCATATGATACCCTCACTCGTAGGTCACCTGCACGAACGCGTTGGATCATTGTGTTTGTATCAAATACAAAGTGAGTCGTATACTTAGTGCTACCAAAATAAGGTACCCAACAAGTAATTAACAATAGACTTAAGGTTGAGACAGTATCAAATTAAAATGGTGTGGAGTAGTGCTATAATTCCTAAGAATGAAAAGGATATAAGTACAATAAACATAGTCTATGGCTCATGTTTAGTACAATTTTTTACACTTTTATAGCAAAGAAATTGCAAGCCATAATTGTGGTAAACATGTCATACTTTTGTACTAGTAATGCTCATGGAAGAAGCATGTGAAGGAAGGGGAATGCTCAAGTAGACTAGCATATATAATATGCAATTTAAACACATACAAAATGCAATTTGCAAGCAACACAAATTTCTTCCCACTCAAATTTTTCCTCATTTCAATTTCTCGAGCAAGAATCTTGAAATAAAACCAACTCATAAACTCTCCAAGCAATGAAGATATCTAACAAAATTATCTACTTTGCCTATACATACCAGATTTTTTTTCCTTTGGACCTATCAAGAGCACTTCCACCAAACGCCTACATCCATTTCAAATTCTTAAGAACATAGAAAACTTCAAAAAGAGCAGGAGAGATGATGGAACTATCTTTTATTTTATTACATGTGATACTACTTCAAGGCATTGAAGATCGTTCCATTGAAGAACTACTGACTCCAATCCTTCAATCTTTAACAACGAACATCCTTCAAGCAAAAGTAACTTCACCCTCTTGTGCAAAGAGGTAGACACATAAACTAGTGATATATTGAAATGTGATAGCCATATAACAATTTTTCAACATAACAATGAACACAATAAAAAAAAAACCAAAACTCATTAGAAAAAAGCATCAAATTAACTCTAACCAAACAAAATCTTCATCAATAACATAGCAAAAACTAATTTATTACTACTGTAACTGCAGGATAGTCATAGCAATTAACTTATTATGATTCTCAAAGAATTAGTTTAGTCAATCCAAACAACCATTTTTCGAGTTTAACTGAATTTTCATACATCATGAGATATAATGGATTACTCCCAATTGGAATGTCCCCACGAACTATTAAAATCTTAGCACCCATGACCCAACTTATCAACTCCTACAATAATTCATTTAACCAAAAATAATTTTATATTTCGTGTATAGATACTATGGACGGAATGAAGAAAGATAAAAAATAATGCAACATTTTTTCCAAGTTACGATTACAAAAATAATAATAATAACATTCGCGTGCATCAATATCACTCACACGATGACGACAATAACAATTTGAATACGACAATAATTAATACCAAAAAAATCTCACTATTGCGAAAATAGTAAATCTCAGGTTACTGCCAAACTTAGTAAACATTCCACCTAAAACTCGGTAAACCTCAACAATGGCAAAACATAGAGTAAAAAGAAAGAAACTTGTTGTCTCTATGGATGAAGACGTTAAGTTACTTCGGAAAAGCGAAAAAACATGTTAATTCTTTGTTACTAGAATAAATTCTAATATTAGTGTCAACAAAAACAATGTTAAATCAAATCCACCTCAGTCACTTAATTTTACATATCTAATATATCATTGTGACATTCTTTCAAGCACCTTGTCTGTAGCAAATTGAGTTCACTTTAAGTTTTGTTCTCCATGTTTAACCTTTAGAAATATTATCCAAGAAATAGTATAAGAATCACATACATAGTGCATTAAATTTGAACGTGTTGCAAAGAAAACATGCAAAGTAAAAATGTAGCTCTTCATCCCAACCTTTAACTCAAAATTCTCTTACTCTCACATTTTATAATCAAATGTAACAAACTTAAATTCCAACCCAATTTATAAGAAGCCTATATTCTATTGTTGTTCATAAAATCCACACTTTCTCTATTCAATTTTTGTTCGTCTACAACACCAAAAAAAATACCTTTTTCCTAAAAGAAATCCTTACTAAGTTTATACACAACAAAAAAGGACACAATAAAAGTTATTGAGAAAAAAATGAAGAAAACGTATATTTACCCTTCTTGAAGATGGCTTATGGAGGATGAAATTTTTGGAAACAAAAGGTTGATCATTGTTGATTTTAGTTATACCGTGTCGAACTACTGCCTTGAAAATAAAATTTGGCACAACCTCAGTGCTAAATCGCTTATGTCAATTCCTCCCCAAGGTTAATACAACTTTTCCAACTCAAGTGTGCACTCACAATAATTAAGAGTGGAATCAAAAGGAAGATTGCTCAGAGGAAGGAACTAAGGTTTTTTTTTACAAGAAAAGGAAATCAACACCGAAAAAAAATTTCTTTACAAAATATATATATAAAAAGAATAATTATCAAAATTGTAAATTAAATAAAATAATAATAACTATTAATTTCCAATGAAACATCAATTATAAAACAGTACAATGATGGTCACTCCCAACAGTCCCCTACGAATGACTACCATTGCATTCTTGTTAAAATAGTATGAAAGGATTTTCTCTGAGCAAAGAAAGAAGTAGTATAAACTTAAACATCAATATCTTTCGATTTGAATTATTACGTAGTGAGGTGGAACAATAATCCAACTATCAAAAGTAAGTTACCTTCTGAACTTTTGATAACAACAGTTGAGACCCCTACAACACGTTTTAGTTCTTAAATTTACATTGGTTCTACAATAAAGTCTATCACAATAGACCACTCAAAATTGTGCTATCTAAGGCCATGCACATAGAACCTCGGAGCACCATAAAAAATCTTTAAACTTTTTTATAGAAGGTGGTCACACCTTCACAATCACGTTTATTGCTTCCTCAAGACTATCATAATAGACCACAAAAAAACTGAGCTATAAAAGCTTCACATCTAGTCCATATCAAGACTAACTTCATCAAGTCTGTCAAAGACAAACCACTCAAAACTGAGCTATGAAGATTTTACAATTATCCATCAAGTCCATACCAGGACTACTCAAGGAAGGGCTATGGAATTTTCAAAAGTTTTAATTTCATCCATCAAATCCATTTAAGGATTGCCCATACGTGGCTATGGACCATCAAGTCTATCGCAATAGACCACTAAGAAAAAGGCTGCAGACCATCAAGTCTATTGTAATAGACCACCCAAATAAAGGGCTACAGACCATCAAGTCTAGAATTACCTCTTTGTTAAGCCTCTAGAGAGATGATCTGCAAAGTTCCTTAAATCTCACACACTTCAAGAAGATAATTCTTTCATTCATCCACAACTCCATGTTTCAGACGAATATGCGTTCTTTTGCCATAACACACTATCTTTGGCAGTACCTATGAAAGCATATGAATCTAAATATAGATATACTAGTATAAAGGCCCCCACACTATGGTACATCTCACATTAGGCTTCTATGTCATTCATACTAATGTTCCTATAGAATGGTACATTTCTCATTGAGAACACATATCCACTGGTAAGGCTTATCTCGTCATTCTAAGTTACACGGTTTGCATACACTACCTCTCAGTATGGTAGACAATTATTAAAATACAAACCAAAATCTATTGTAATCTTAAGATATCTTAATAAATGACGAAGATCAATAAAATAATCTTAATAAGGATTATGTGTATCTATACTCAAACTTCTCACAACATATGCAATATTATATCATGTACAGTTTATAAAAAAACATAATATTTTCTATAATCCTTGCATATTCAGATTGAGAAACACTATCTCATTTATTTTCCTTAAGGCTCATACTAGCACCATTAAATTGTCAAATCTCTTTAATAATATTCAATGTATGATTGACGTAAATCAAAACACTCTCAATAATACTTAAGTGCATCACATTAGTTTCACATAAATCTTTAAATTCAAAATGTGATAACTTTTATAGCATCACTAACATTTATGTTTGTATCACATAAATCTTTCACATCAACATACAAACATATAATCACACAATTAATTTCAAATAACTTTTCGTAAGCACATATATCAACAATTCACTACTCAACACATTATTTACTAAAGGGTTGTTAAAATTTGTCCACATCAAACTTTCAGGAAAAAGTGGAAGTCACAATAAAGAAATTTGAATCTTCCTAGTTATCATTGATGAATATCTTCTTTACATATATACTTGATGTATTACAATACCACATACAACTACAAACTCCTTTAAGACTCTATATTGGCTAATTTAGTCATATGAGAACAAGAATCAAAACACTCTAAATTTCAGATTTGATTCAAAGTATTTTTCCATAAGTTGCACATATGTACTTATGCTCGTTTCCTTATCTAATTTGGGATTTTGGTCGCATTTGCAATGACCTTTTCTTGAACAATGTTCCAACTGAACCTCTCCTAAAATAGAAATCCATTCATTTAACTCTTTTCTAGGCTAACTCTTATCTAGAGCATATTGCATATTCAATAGAGCTCAAACATGGATACTATCATAACTATTTTTAAGGTTCCACTGCACCTTTGTTAGACCCTAGGATTATATCAACAAGGCTAAACCAAGGACAGCATGACTCTAATACCACTTTTAGAGACAACTTAGGGTATAAGTCCTCATGCCTTAGAAAATATCACATAAGTTGATA
>JBBPDI010039587.1:0-38498 GCA_037974545.1 Cucumis variabilis
GAAGAGGCAAAAGCTTGAAAGCCCACCACCACCACCAGCAAATTTTACAATAGTAGAAGAACCATCTTCCCAAAAAAATGGAACTAACAAAAGTCAATAGCTAAAGCTGCTTCAATTCCATCGACCAAAGTAATTTTACCCCACATATAAACATTCTTCGAAGTAGCCAGATTCAAAAATTGATTGAACATCTCAAAAACGACAAACCCAAAAGATATAAAAGCAATCGCAACAAACACATAACGTAGGCATCAAATTAAGTACCGAAAAGTGTCAAGAGCGGGAAGAAAGAAGCCCTAACCTGAAGTTAAAAATGATGGGAAGTCGAAGGGAAAAGGGAAAGACAACAAAGAGAGGAAATCTCGCAGTAGGAGAGAAAGGATTTAGGTAATGCGCTCCTTAGGGCTTTTATAATGCCGATCCCAACCGATGGCGGGCAGTGAACATGATTTTGAGTTTCGGTTTTTCTGAAGATAATTTTGTGCTTGGAAGAATCCAGTGGAGGTATATTCGGAATGTTGGGCTTATTCACTTTTATCTTGGGCCTATACAAATTTGTTGATTGGGCCTTTCAAATCATTAGTTTGGCCCAAATCATTCTTGTCATCGTCTAAAATGTATTTTATTTTAGAAAGATAAAATCCCTAAATCCGCTGTGAAATTTCACAAATATAGTAAATTTAGATTTATTTTCTTAATTAAAATTTCATATATTTTTAGGATAATTATAATCTTATCTATATTATTAAATATATAGGATATTTAAAATTAAATTTAAATTATTTCTTTAATTACATTATATTTTATTTATGTAAATGATTATGTTGTAAATGATGACTTACTTATTTATCATATTAATTTATTTATCATATTAATTAATGTATAACTTTATTATAGTAATTGATGGAAATAGTTTATTAGTTTAATATAAAATAAAATCTTTTTTAATATAGAATAATTTAATAATTAAATATAATTTTTTATCATTATTTTCATCATCACGACTACTTCGTCTTCTTCCTCCTTCAATTTCTTTCTTTTCTTCCATTAATTCTGGTGTCTTCAACATTGTTCTTCACAGTTTTCCTATTTTGTCTTCACCTTATTTCATTCTATCGTTTTCTTCAAACATCCGGTTAGTTGTCTTCCTTTCCATTCCTCGCAATATTCAACATTTCATTACATCGTATTTTACCTAGATATTGCTTACACATATATATCATTTTATAAATATACTGTAAACTACATAATTTCGACAAGATTTGTGTTTAAAATATATTTTTATATAGTAAATATTACTAAAATAGTATAATTATTGTTGCTTTACATATAACGTTTTAACTTTTTATTGCATAACATTGCTTACACATATATACCACTTCATATGTACAATAAAACATATCTAGTGACATACAGTAAGACGTCCGAATTTGGGTTTAAAATATATATTTATATAGTAAATAATAATAGAACAGTAGTAAACTACACGTTTTCAATGATTTCATAATATGCAGTGAGAATATCATACACATATATTATCACTTTATATATATTTTAAATGAACAATATATACTATAATATATCCGTAATCATTATTGTTTCAAACATAACTTATTATTTATTACATATAATATAAATATTTGAAATAAAATACATAAACCAGTTTAACAAATTGATCGCATAACCTTTCATTAATAAATTATACAATGTATTGTTTCATATATACTATTATAGACCAATTTAACATTTAACCACTTTTTCATACAATTCCTTGAATCTTCAATTCTTTCATCAAAGTCACTACATAAAAAACATATTCAATTTTCCTCAACATTACATGTACTAAAAAACAACTAATATTTTAATGGCATATATTATATACACCCATCATAATTTTTTTCTCATTCATGTTCCTGTAAACATAAACAACTTTCATACATAATCATTATTGTTTCAAACATAACATATTATTTACTACGTAAGATATGAATATTTAAATATAATACATGAACGAATTGATATAATAATCTTTCATTAATAAAATATACACCATATTATTCAATATATACTATAATTACATGAAATATATGAAAAATAATGCAAACGAAAGAAAGAATAGACGGAGAGAGAGATTGAAAAGAGAGAGATCGGGAGGGAAGAATTTTTTAACAAAATCATAAAAAGAAAAATAATTAAGGGACAATTTTTATTATAATATTACCATAATAGAATTAATCACTAACCATTTTTACATAAGATATCTAATAAATGCAAATTTTAATCATGGTCCACTTTTATTTTTCATTTTTCTATTTTTAATATATTATTAATAATAAAGATGAGTTAATTGGTCATTTGGACTCTATATTTGTGTAAAATATTAGTCAATTTAGGACATTTCTGAAAATTTTGAGAAATTTGGGTCAATCTTGTAATATGGTACACCATTTTAGGCCATCTTAGTTAAAGACCCTTTATTTTATTTTTAGAGATATCAAATTTGGAGGTGGGGATTGGAAATATAGCAAAAGTCAGTAGGAATAAAAATTTTAGCAAATTGCGGATGCATATATTTATGGTTGTCTGTTGATCCCGACTTTGTCCCTAATTCTAGGATAAATTACAGTGTATTTTAATAGATCGATCAAGGGGAAATGTGGTCGGATTTAGAAAATATAGTGTATTTTACAAACCGATTATTTTGTTAAATCCTAACTAAATTTGGGATTTATTTGTCGGACGAAATTGCAGCAAATTTCTCCTAAATTAATGAAATATCTCAAATCCATATTCTCATTTAGTTATCTCATCATACAAATTCAATGTTTAATAAATTAATAAGATTTAGGAATTATATAATTGATTTATTTATAATAAAAATCTTTTAATTAGATTCCAAAAATATTAATTTTCTGAAATAAATTTCTAATAAGTTTTAAAAAATATGTTTCTTTATGAGGTCTTTTAAAAAATATAACAAAACGACAAAATATTTATACTATATAGAACAATTTTGAAAATGAAAATAGTCCACAAACCCACAATGGAAAAACCAAAAATGCTCTATGATTAATTGGCATCCAACGCGCGTAATATATTTGGTAAACGATTGTCTAGATTTGACTATTCTTTCCTACATGATAGTTTAGTTTTGATTGTTTAAGGTATTAAACATGAACAATAAAAAGCAGGACTAGCCAAATCTCAACGTTTAGATTAGTTATGGGGTACTTCATCACGAAACCTTAATGAAAAATTTACAGACACCTAGCAGGACTAGTAGTGAGTCTCTTACTGAGCATGTGTTTATACTCAATCTTTTCTATGTTTAATATTTCAGACAAAGGTAAAGATAGAAGAAAACTAGTGAGTGATAGGAAGGATTTGTGACATGCCATATGGGAACACAATTTTACTTTCGCTTTTCATTATTCATGTTCAAAGATATTTGTAACAGTCCCAAATTAACTTCTTGTTACTCACCAGTTTTCCTAATCCCTAAACCTACAAGAAATTTCATTTTTAGTGACGCACAAAAAACGTCACTATAGCCCAAAAAACGTTGCTAAAAGTACTAGCGACAAAAAGTCATTCCTCGTTAGGACTGTCGTTGCATCTGCGTAGCTAAAAGATTTAGTGATGCAACATTACGCGTTGCAAAAGACATACTTTTAGTGACATTTTCACGTTACTAAAAGTTTACTTTGAGTAACATATGTTATGTCACTATTTATATTTTTAGTGACGTATTATAATTGCTACTAAAGGTGATGTTCTAGTGACAAAATAATATTGTTGCTAAAGATTAATTTGGAACTGTTACAAATACTTTTGCAACGTATTGAAGTGTGCCACTAAATTTTTTTATATTTTTTTTAAATCAATGCTTTTGCGACGTTATTGAAAATGCCGGTAAAAGTATTTTATTATATAAAAAAATGATATTCAATTTATTATATAAACCTGGTATAAAATGTCACATATAATAATTTTAAGAACTATCTTTTCATCTTCTTCTTCTTCACCTACTAGGTTTCAACCCATAACCTAAGGGGTTGGATCAAATTTTAATCCAAACTCTTAACAATTATGCTACAAAACTGTTGGGTAATAATTTAAAGAATTATCACTAGACAACATGGAATAACACCAACTTTATCACAAGAAGTATATGTCAAAAAACTTCAATAATTTCATATATAGTTCAAGCAATGTCAACCTAAGTTATGAGTATGAAGTTACATAAAAAAATGAATACTCAAAGTTATAACCATGTAGTTACATCAAGAAGTTCCATGTCTTGGCATTCCAACAAGTCTAACAAAAAGTTATAACAAAGAATTCCTACGAGTCTTGGAATCACGAAAAGATCTTTCCTAACAAATTTATAAGATACGAACCAAAAACTCTTTTCATATTCATCCGAAGTCAACTTCAAAATCATGTATAGAAGACCATTTGTGCATCAAATCTGAAATGTGTACATGAAAAGCAATGAATTCATTATGATTAAACTCAATAAATGAAACTTAGCACTTCAAAGCATAATGACACTACTCTCAAAAGGATGAAATTCAAACATTCTTAAACAATGAATGAGGGGAGGGGGCATGTCTAAATTGAAAACTCAAACAATGAGGGGGGGCGGACATGTCCACATCAAGCACCAAAAAAAGTGAGGGAGGAGGCATGTCTAAATTGAAAATTCAAACAATGAGAAGGGGGTGGGGGGCATGTCCACATCAAGCACCAAAATAAGGGGAGGGGAGGAAGGGCATCTCTAAAATGAAAACAAAAACTCCATAACGAGGAAAAGGGGACATGTCTACATGAAAAGAAACAAATTCAATATATGATAAACTCAATAAACGAAATTTAGCACTTCAAAGCATAATGACACTACTCTTAAATGGATGAAACTCAAACATTTTAAAAAAATGAGTGAAGGGAGGGGGGCATGTCCACATCAAGCACCAAAATGAGTTGGGGGGAGGGTGCATGTTCACATCAAGAACTAAAATCACAATGACACTCCATAACATTCTAATCACAAGCATGAAAATGAGGGAAGGGGAGGGGGGCATGTCTAAAGCGAAAGCAACAAACTCTATAATGAAGAAAGAGGGCATGTCTGCATAAAAAGCAACAAAATTATCATAATTACACTCTATAACATTCTAATCATCAAAATCATCATAAGAACGAATTTATGACTACCAGAACTGCAGGATAGTCATATCAATTAATAGTATACCATGTTTGTATATACTACTCTAATATGACACTTTATATCAAAATAATTAAGTTGAAAATGTACATGTTGACTCTCATTTGATTGTTCTGAACTTCGTTCCATGTTGGAGCTAGCTTCTTGACATGTTAGCCTTTTTAAAATCGCTTCAATTGTAGCTTCTTGCGATTCAACTATACTTTGCAAGTGTGCAATCTGTGCATTTGCTTCTTTGGTGCTTTGTTGAATTGCTTCATTTTTAGCATTCTTGGATCTTGGTCCCCAACATTGTCCTTTCACATGCCCTGATCACTTACCCAATACCCATTCACATATTTCCTTTTCTAGAAGTGGTTCACTCCCTTCTTGTGATAAAATAGTTTTTAATTCCATCATTTCATCCTACACCATAATTACATAATAGTATAAATGTGTTCTAGGTTAAGAAAAATTTCAACAATGAGTATCATTACTTACATATTTCGCTTTAGCTTGATCCACCCACCCCTTCTTCTCATTGAAATTCATGAGTTGGAATAATTCAATGTCACTTACTTCCTTGTCCTCTTCTTTCTACACATTACAACCAAAATTATAAGTATGATAAAGTATTTATAAATACAATACAAAGATAAGTACGTATCATACCATTTTCTGCTTATGGCACAAAAATGTTACAGTTCCACCTTGATGAGTGAATGGAAGTTTAGGTCGTGCCTTAGTATTTTCTTCAGATCTACTCTTAAAGTCTTCTCGTTCTCATTGATCACATAAACGAGCCCAATCTAAATCCTGTGCCACTCGTTTATCATAGTATTTTCGTGCTTCAGCGGAGAATCATACTTTTTATAGCTTTTGTGTAGTGAACAACGAAAATCTCTATACAATACACTCATTTCGTGATCAAGGTAATCTTGTACCAAAGGTTCATCCAAGTCTAGAATGAAGTAATTCTAGCATTAAGAAATAAAACAAGTGAGTTTATACTTGGTCTAAAACAAACATAGTATTTCCTTAAAACTAAACTTAAATAACTTACCGAAAGTCTACCTACTATCTCCCTTTTCACCTCTTTGGATACATCTAACCAATGTTCACATTCAAGCAGTACTATCGCTCGTACCTCTTTTCCAATTTGAGAGTTTAACTTGGAAGAGTCCTTACAAATCGATTTTCTATCTTCAAGCTCAATTTTAATTAGAATGATACCATTTGCTGGGACATATTTCTCAAGTGCAACCCCTCTAGTCAATCCTCGGTCTTTTGTTTTTGTACTAGAACCTACATAAGAAATGTTAATTGATACATCTAATTTTATATGAAAACTAGAAGATTTAACATAGAAATGAATACGTACTTTGAATGTCTAAATCTATGGACACTACTTCTTGCTCACCAATACTATTTCGATTAGAATTGTTTGATTGGTTCACATTTAAAGATGACCTACTGCGATTTTCCGATCCAAGATTTCTTGACAACATTCTACAAAATATTTTGATGCATAAATATAGCTATAGACACAAAAATAAATGAACAAACGAAAGATACATTTCAAATATATGCATAAATAAAACCATAGTTAGTTATGTATAACCTTGGTAGTATGCTTATAAGTCACTAGATATCATAATCTTCATCATTCATTGACTCATCGCTAGAAGTAGCCGAATCAAAGTCTTCTTCATCAATTAATGCTTCATCGATTGATGCTTCTTTATTACTTTGTGTAGTAAAGTCTTCTTGGTCTCCAATTACCAAAGGTTCAACATGTTCTCTATTAAAAGTATGTGAATCTAGGTTATGTTCAACTCGAGGATAACATATGGATATGGTTTCATCTGATGTTACGTCTACTTTATTACTTTCTATTTCTGGAATATCCCACACATGTCTTGATTGAATTTATTGAACTATTGTTCAATCTTGACCAAGTTTGTAGTCATCTAAGTAAAAAACTTGTGTTGCTTGACTTACAAGGATGAAATGCTCATTTTTGTACCATCGGTTACGAGTATTTATTAATGTAAAGTCATCAACTATGTTAATTCTATTTTTTCTCATACCACTCACACCTAAAAAGCGCAACTGCCTTTATGCAAATGTATTGTTGTCTTATAATTTCATGTAGTTTGCCATAGAAAAAGATTTGTTCTGTTTCATCATCACCCGACACCATTACTCCACTATTTTGAGTGGTCTAACGACTATCATGATCTTTAGCATGAAATCAAACTCCATTTACTATACACCCGCTATAAGAGCAAGCACAATCATTTGGAGGTAAGGGCATACAAATCATCAGATATGAATTTATCACAATGCAACCTTTGGGCCGAATAACAAAGGCAATGCTTAAATGTAATAAAAAAATTGTATAAAGCAAGGTACAACCCTAAAAATGACATACCTTTGCTTTGAACCAAGTAGGGAATTTTAAGTGTTGTCTCTTATGTAAATCGCCATGTCCATTACTCGACTCAAGGATTCTCATATGCTACCTATAATTTGCAAGTTTGTATAACTTTTTGGTCGCCATATTTGAAGGTGATCCCTGTTGGCAGAATAAAATTTTTTGAACCCAAGCCCTTCTGTGGGGCGAGAGATGTAAAGGCATTGGAAAACTTCATCTTTGATATTGAACAGTGTTTCAAGGCCACGAATACAGTTGCTGAAGAGGCCAAAGTGACATTGGTGACCATGCACCTATCTAAAGATGTGAAATTGTAATAGAGGTGTCGATCATCGATATCCAAGAAGGGTGTTGCACAATTGACACGTGGAATGCTCTAAAGAAAGAACTTCGTTCGTAATTTTTTCCTGTGAATGTCGAAATTTTAGCTCAACAGAAACTGTGCCAATTGAAGCATACCGATAACATTCTGGACTATATGAGACAGTTTGCGAGGCGAATGTTGGATATACATGATATGTTGGAAAAAGACAAAGTTTTCTGTTTTGTAAGGTTTGAAGTTGTAGGCTAAGACTAAGCTATATGAGCAATGGGTCTAAGATCTCTCAAGATGTGGGATGACATCAAACTTCCTTCTCTAGGGGAAACTGAAACAACCGTCCAAGTTCCCCCAAATCTGCAAGAGGGGACAAACGTCAAAGTGGAGATCGGAAGCCCTTTCAAGCAAATATAGGAAACAACTGAAGATGACCTAACAATCAAAACACAACCAATCATCCCCTCAGTTGTTTCATATGTAAAGGGCCTCATGTTGTTAGATAGTGTCCCAATAGAATAGCCTTCAACGTTTTCCAAGCCACGTTAGCCTTAGATTCAGATGAGAGATTGAGTCAGACTGAAGGAGAAGTTGGTCAGATAGAAGAGGGCCAAAACCTTATGATGGGGCCCTAAAATTTTTGTCATCCCTCTAGAAGAAAGTGGGAGAGACTAGTGGGCCGACAAAGAATGGTCTAATGTACGTGGACTGTTGAGTTAATCAAAAATCACCCAAGAGCACTATGGTGGATTCTAGTGCAATCCATAATTTCATAGTACAAGCAAAAGCTAGACGGTTGAATCTCTATTGGAAGAAGAATATGTGGAAAATGAAGGTCGTGAATTCCGTTGCCTTATTTATCATTAGGCTGGTAAAACGAACGATGGTAAGGTTGGGAGCATGGAATGGTTTCATATATTTAGTGGTCGTTAAAATGGATGACTTCGATGTAGTAATGGGAATAAAATTTCTAGTTGAACATCAAGTCATACCAATGCCGCTAACTAAATGTCTGGTGATTATTGGAGCTACGTTCACTATTGTACAAATAGATAATCGCTAGCCTGATGGGATAAAGATGATTTCGACCATGCAATTGAAGAAAGACCTTGCTCGAGACGAACCAACATTTATGGATATTCTACTAGAGTCGTTGGAAAGACATTCCATGTGTCTTAGAGAAGTACAAGGATGTGATGACAGATAGTCTGCCTAAAACGTTGCCTCCACAAAGAATGATTGATCATGAGATTTAGTTACTGCCAGAGGCAAAACTGTCTGTGAAAAATGCTTATCGTATGGCACCACCAGAGTTGGCTGAACTTCGAAAACAATTAGATGAACTACTAAATATAGGATTTATTAGACCTACGAAAGCTCCATATGGAGACCCAATCATTTTCTGAAGTGGGGGGGAGAATGTAATGGTCATATTTGTTTAGGGCGTGTTTACCTATGGCCTATGCTCCAAATACCCCAAATTTATCGTATATTTATGCCTTGTACATAATTTTGCTAGTTGTTTTCATTTTTAAGTCATAATGCTTGGGAGTGAGGTTTCAACATTTTCATATGCAAGCCTACCAGAGCTGAAAATGTTCAAAATGTACTATAGAGGAGACATATTAGTTGAATCCTCGCCCAAAATCGAATCTCCTTTCATCCAATTTATTTGGAAGCCCAATACTACATACTAGACTCAATTTGGGAGGTTGAGCAAGTAAAAACAAAGAAATGTCATGAGTGGATGTGATGGTCTTTTTCTTCAAAACATCCCTATTTATAAAAAGGTTGCATGGCTTGAGATTGAGATCTATCACATGTTGCAATTTATGTCCTAAAACTTGTAGTTTGTAATCATATTCTATTCAATAAAGTCGTTATTGATACTATAATCTTAAAGCCAATAAACTAAGGACCTGAGGTTATTATTAAGTAAACTTGAACTTTATGTAGAGACATAAATGTGGATCAAGCTTATGCTTATCTTTGTCTAATAACATTAAAACTTTATTATGATAAGCCATGTGGGACTTAATGAGCAAGATCCTAGTTTAGTGTAGTCTCTAGCTGAAGTGTTCTTAACAGTTTTAAGGGTTTTATTACTTTATGATTTTATTTAGGCTAACTTAAACAAATCCTAAGTCTAGGTAAAATATCCAAACATAACCATTATATCAGATTTTAACCTACGAAGTCTAGGTTATAAAATAGTTTTATTATCTCACATCTTTCATACATGCTCATAAAACTAGGTTAACTAGGCTCAAGAGTTGATTACAATCTCCAAGTTGAAGGTGTTTCGTAAACCGTCAACTTAAGAACCTCCAACCTTAGTCATCTTATCAGATTTGTTGACAAGATCTAATCAGGTGAGCCTTTTATAACAAGTTTTATAAGATATCAACCTAATTCTACAAAGAAAGGTAGATTGTTTAACCTAGGTGAGCATGCAAGTTATCTTTGTTATAGATTTTAAAAGTCTAATTCATTTTATAACACCTATAAAAGAACTAGGATAAAGTATAACAAACAAACAACAACAAACAATCTATAACAATTATATAAAGAAATTAATTAATATAGATTTTAATTTATTTAACTTTTAATTAAATCATATTTAATTAAGTTAAATTAATTAATTAATTAATTAATTAATTAATTTCATTAAATCACATTTAATTAAAATTAATTTAATCAATTAAATAATTAATTAATTTCCATATTACTTAATTAACATGCATACTACACATTATAACATACTTTCAATACATGAACATGTTAACCTATGGTGGGATTTTAAATCTATATAATATACTTTATGCACATATAATTTAAAAGAATAACTAAAACATACATCACATGCTTAATTAATTAAACACCCTAAAATAGACTAGTATTGGCTCTTAAATTAAGTTAAGAACTAAATTATTACATCAATAATTTGGTGAAATACATTAGGGCTTCCAAAAACTCGAACTGGCTGAAAAAGCACCAAAATTGCATTGAACCGACCAAAAAACCCTTTGAATCGGCCCAAGACCCAACAATTGGGCTTGAATTGACCCAAACCATCAGGTCAGACCATTAGGCGTGCGAGTTGGAAGAATTGAGCTAAACCTGGGTTGGGTACCATCAGACAAACGCGAGCAGTAGGCCCAACGCGCGAGCTATTTGCTAGATGGGCCATGCGAGAAAGGGGTCGCGTCAGGTTGATGTGGCTTGAAAAACGTTGAAGGCTATTCTATTGGGACACTATCTAACAACACGGGGCCCTTTACATATGAAACAATTGAGGGGATGATTGGTTGTGTTTTGATTGTTAGGTCCTCTCTAGTTATTTCTTGTATTTGCTTGAAAGGGCTTTCGATTTCCACTTTGACTTTTGTCCCCTCCTGTAGATTTGGGGGAACTTGGGCGGTTGTTTCAGTTTCCCCTAGAGGAGGAAGTTTGATGTCGTCTCATATCTTGAGACTCACTAGATAAGTCAAACAACCATTTAGCCGCTGCATATATCGATGTGAGGTCTTGGACCCGTTGCTCATATAACTTAGTCTTAGCCCACAACTTCAAACCTTTGACAAAACAGAAAACTTTGTCTTTTTTTCGATATATCACGTATATCCAGCTTTCTCCTTGAAAATTGTTTCACATAGTCAAGAATGTTAACGATGTGCTTCAATTCACGCAGTTTCTGTCGAGCTAGAATTTCGATACTTAGGAAAAAATTACAAACGAAGTTCTTTCTTTAGAGCGTCCCACGTGTCAATTGTGCAATGCCCTTCTTGGATATCGACGATCGGGACCTCCACTACAATTTTGCATCTTCAGATAGGAGCATGGTCGCTAATGTCACTTTGGCCTCTTCAGTAACTGTATTCGTGGCCTTGAAATACTATTCAATATCAAAGATGAAGTTTTCGGGTCTGGGACCTTTGATTCGGGGCTATCTTTTTCTTTTTAACAAATTTCTAGCTTTTCTCTCACCTGATTGATGAAATTACAGTCTAATTTCAACTTTAATGACTATAAAAATTACAGACCCTTTGCAATAATAAATTAAGCTACTTACCGGGTTAATTACAATAATTATTACAAACAAGAAGCTTAATTTAGTTTGCCAAAACCATAATATTTCCATTTTACTTCATTACACAATTTATCTAATAAATTGACAAATCCACAATATAAAATTGAGTAAAATTAAGCATACTTTGATACCACATGATGGAAACAGTAGACATACACAACAATAAAAGGAACAAACTTTACTTTAATTGCAACTAAACAAAGTTTATTAATCAACATGCATAATAACCATAATATAAACAAAGATGGGGTTAATAGAAAAAACTTACCTTTGAACCTCTTCTTCTCTTGTATTCTCTTCACGAATTTGAAGTCGAGACTACCACTAGAGTTTACTCGGTATTTTTCAGACTTGAAACCGAGTTGTGGGACTCAAAATGATAAAGAAAAAAAAAGAGAGATGATATCTTTTGGAGGACTATAACCTTTCGATTTTCTGTTATTGAGAGTAAAAGAAGTTCTTGGATTATTTTTATAATTTACAATTACAAAATTAATTCTTGCACATTTAAGAAACAAAGGGTCCTTTCATCTTTGCAATAAACCACTTTACAAGCAAACTACATGCAAGAGCTTTCCTATCTCACCACTTGGCATTCTTAGTGGGGTAGCTGTCTTGCATGCAACAAATCACTTGCATATCACATGCAAGTGATAAACTTGCAAAATCTCAACAAGTATTATTATTTAAATTAGTCTAAGGGCAATATGGTAATTTAATATTTAAATCAAATTCAAAGTTTGACGTTTCAAGTCTAAAGTCAACCTTTTGACTTTTTACCATTTTATCCGTCGGGCCTAATTTCGACCTCTCAGACATGAATCTGCATTCATTTCTCTGAAATTCAAATCGCATTTGAATATAAAGTCAGTGAAAGTTTGACATTTCAAAGTCAAAAGTCAACATTTTGACTTTTCATAACTTTGACATTTTGCATCAATTTTGAGCGTCCGAATATGAATCCATATTCATATTTTTAATATTTAAATTATATTCACACATAAAGCTTTATCTTAAGCTTATAACTGACGTCTATATCAAATATATTTGTCGATTTCTCTTTCTTTACCTAATTCGAACAATTTGAATTATTCCATCATAATATTCTAAGCTGATTCCTTGTGAGCTAGTGGGAGAACCTAATGGATCTGTAGATCATGAACTCCAACAATTTGAGATTAACTGGCTAAACTCTTTTAAATCGAGTTAATCAACTTTCGTTAACTAACGGGTCATTCCATTAAAGTCTCGTAGTTGCACTCCACTCACTATATATATATATTTGTGTCCATGTGATATAATCATGCCAAGTAAGTTAATCATTCATAAGTTGTTCGTAATCTCGACTAGGTCAAAGTACCATTTTTTGAGACTACATCTTGCTCTTTAAGTCCCACTGATCCACTATTGAACAATTGGTTTAAGGTCCAACTATTAAACTGAATCCCTCTCGAGCCAATGAGAGGGTTGGGGCCCCTTGTTCAAGACTTGGATCCAGTCCTTAAGGAAACAACCTATCTACTATTCCTAGAGCGGGTAGGAGTGAATTTCGTCTTGCACCCTATATCCCTAGCTATCTACCTGATCTTACACCTGAAATGGGAGGCTTCTTAGGCCAACGTCATTCAGCTGCCTTCAGCTATGTAGATCTAAGGATAATTTCGTGTGAACAGAAGTTCATAGTTGGCTTAGGATTAAGATTAAGTTACATTGAATATCTATAAATGAAATAGTAAGTTTTATTAAAGTCAACGGTATTATAACCTAAAAACGACTACTTCATGGTTACACTCTTATGTAAACTCTTTACATAGGATGCCCCATTTCTATGTCATTACATGAACAATTTTAGGATCACGTCGTTTGTGCTAACTACAAAGCGACTTGCATCCATAGTATCCCTAGAATAAGGTGCCCAACCGTATTCGTGTACTATAGACTATTTAGGTTATATACTCGAATTTGATCCACGTTTATGTCTGTACATAAAGTTTAAGTTTACTAAATAAATGCCTCGGGTCCTTACATTAGCTTTAAGATTATAGTATCAATAATAACTTTATTGAATAGAATATGATTTACAAACTACGAGTTTTAAGACATAAATTCCAATAGAAATAACCTCTCAAAAAGTTATTTGGGTGAGAAGAAAGCTTGCTTGGCGGCAAGAATAATGTTGTGGTGTGTTGTCAAGAGGGTTAAGATAACCTCTAAATGTATTCGTGAATTGGTTTTGTAGGCGAGAAGGCATGGTCTTAGAGGTTAGTTGTGTGTTTAGGCATGAAGAAAAAACTTGTTTAGAGATTAGCTATGCGATTGAGGCTTGTTGTTCGGAAGCAAGACAATACAAAGAAGGCTATGTGAGAGGCTTAGATGTTAGTAGGCGAGAGGCATTAGGTGGCCAAGGCTATGCAATAAGAGGTTAGTTAGGCAGCCAGATCTATTTGATGAAGACTATAGAGGTTAGCTAGGCGTTTGGCTTGGTATTTTGGCATGTCCTTGACACTTTGGCATTTTGATTAGGCGAGATGAGAAAGAGGTAGAGTTAGTTAAGTGAATTCCAGGTGTCATGTGCATGCATAGGTTAAATTTTGACTATAGCAGGTGTCAATAAAAATTTATGTACGCTTCAGTATAAATAGGTCACTTCTGATGAATATTTCTCCCAAACCACTTGTGTGTTTTGGCTGCAATTAGTCTCCAACGATCATAAATTGAATCTAGGTTCTATATTGAGACTGTTAGTTTAATTTGAGAGAGGGAAGCTTGAATTTCAATTGAAACAAGAGAGAAAGGTCATTCTTGGGAGAATTCTGAGCAGTGTTCATTCCAAGAAGGCTACATAACTCAATTCGTAGAGTTTTTCGTTTGAGTTTTGGATTTTAAGACATTAGCATATAAAATATAGTTAATGTTCTTATAGAAAACGAGTTTCTGGGAAGTAGAGGTTGTTGGCCGAATGTCAAGGGTTGTTAGGTAAAATGGGTATGCATTTTGGGTTAAAAGAGGTTAGCGTTGTGTTTAGACTGGTGTTGGACGCACGGTCTGTGCATAACGGACGCGATGATATCTATGCTATCTAGTATTGTCATAATATCCAGCCAACTTCATTCTTTTAACTAACTGAGAAAGAATTTGTAAATTGATAAAACCCGACAGGAAAATTTTCCATCTCCATGAAAACCCATTGTGATCCCCTATAAAAAAAATGCCAGATTCCCCTTTAGGGGCTTCAACTCTGACATAAAGTTCTTGTTTCGCTAATTCAAAAGTTGGCGAAGGTTTTTTCCTAATGAATCGGTAGTCAAAGTCATTCCGTTTCAGAGACCTTGCTCGATTAAAAGAATGTATTTCTAAATTTTCATAAGGTCCCCCTAAAATTCCTTCCAAAGCTTGTTGAATAATCTGAAAAGCATATAATAATGTAACTGTGATAGCAACATATGCTATACAATCTGTCAAATACTGTAGAACTAATCTGAAAATAATAATGTTGTCATGTAGTATGTACAAATACATTGTAATTCATCTATAGAAAATCAACGCAATCAAACCTGGTCAATTTACCCAATAAATTGATTTTGTTAAATTAAGAAAAAAAGAAATAAACAATAAAACAAATAGAACAAATTAGTTATATTCAAATAAATGGAAGGTATTCTTGGATTTTTTAAATCTATGGAGTTGAGGATGAATAGGAAGTTTAAAGAACTAGGAAACAAATTGTACAGAATGTTTGATGAAATCAAGAGTAAGCAACCTAGTTCTTCGGTTGCACAAGAAACTAACAAATATATGGTATAATCATGTGATGTAAGTTAAAATTTTATTTTCTGATTATATCTACATGTAACAGGATGTTAAAATACATTATATTTGAAATGCAGTGAGCAAGAGACTTTGAGGAGCACTTTGACAGAGTAGAAGAGGAAAAAGAAGAAGAGGAAGAACAAAAAGACCAAGATGACAAACTAAGCTTGGAATCAAGCAATCCAAAAGTGCTTAGGAAAAAAGATGACGATCTTGACAATGAAGAAAAGGAAAACACGACTGAAAAGAAGAACCAAACTTCTAGAGAGCCAGATGGTGGACAAACTAAATTAAGCACATCAGAAACAACACTTACCACCCAAGGACAAGAGGGAGATGACTCACACTATAAGATAAAGAAAAGAACCGAATATAGTACAACCTTTTCAGAATGCATCTTAGTAACTAACAAGTGTACATAATTGTAATAGGGCATAAAGGATATTGAGGAAGAAATCAACATGCTGATAAGGTCAATCAACAAAAAAGTTATATATGATGAAATAAAGAAAAAATATGATCAAATGAAAATGGTATTGTACTGTATGTTTGGCATGTGTTTGTTATAATGAATGATTGTTAAATTTTAAGAATTATAGATCCCAATTATAGGGTATTTATAACTCTGATTGTGTGAAATAGGTTAATTATGTTGTCATCAATGACATTTATATATTTTTGTTCTAAACAAATTGGATTTATTTGTTATCATCGGTGACTTGTAACTTCTAACAATTGTGTATTTGAATTCTAGAGAATTTATGGTTTAAGTATTTTATTGATGAGATAAGTAATGTATATGTAAATTATATTGTATCTGACGTACTGTCACACGGCAAACTGCACTGCGACCAAAATGCCGAAGTAATGGGAATATGATGTGAGTTAGTTACAACCTTGAAATTTTCTTATCACTGATCTTATTCTCAACTCCTTTAAACTATTAACAACACTTAAAACACAATGGTTGTCAATCTCCTTTATTAATAACAGTCGTTTCATACATTATTACAATACTTTGACCAAATAACCAATATTTAACCATTTTCAAAACGCCTTGAATTCCTCGCCGCAAATCCTTCAACCTTCTTCTCTACTTGGCCTAAACGCCTGATCCTAGAAGATAGATTTTTGAAACGTAAGTCTAAAAGACTTAGTGAGGTTTTATGAAAGCCTTTCGCAATACCTTTTCATAATCATTTCACAAAAATAATATCAAATTATTTAAACATATCGATAAATTATTTAATTTTGCAAATTTCTTTATGCTTAACAAATCATTTCATTTCGCGAAGGATCTCGAATCGTTCTCTAAGCTTTGATTTCATAATCTTGTGTTTAGACTACTATATTAACAACATCCGAGAACATACAGATTCATCCTCGTTGCTCAGACCGCTAAGCTTTATACGCGCATTTCAACGTATAAGCCAAATTTTTATCACCATGTAGCCCATACACCTCATCGATGCCTTGACTCTTTATGTGCACATAAAAATTAGCATCATCTCAAAGAAATAACTAATGGTTTGAAAATCATTTTATAGTATTGAAATCATAATCATCAAATCGAGTTTTAACATTATAAATCACGCTTGAAAACATAACTTTTCATAGAAATCTCTTTGAAACATTCTCATTTGAATTCTTCTTTCAAATCAGTAAAGAGAAATTATAATAAATTTTTTAACATAAATTCATTTGAGAGAAAAACACTCACCAAACTTTACTAAAGAAGTCTTTCTTCTTCGTCTTCTGGCAAGCATCTTCTCGCGTGGCTGGCTAAACCAGCAACACTTTAACATTTCAACAAAACTCTCATCATTCTCTCCTTAGTTACCCAAATTCTCTTATTTATAGAGCCCTTAAACTACTAACTTAGTAATGAATAAACTTTTTTCAATTCGCCAGCTCCTGCTTAAAACTTTACACATGTAAATTTAATAATCAACCTAGCCATGCTTAAATTATTAATCTTACATGATAATCCCTGTCAAATCAGATTTGATATTTTCTTCGTCAGACCTTGCTTCTCACCTAATCGGCCAAACCGTGAATAACTTCAACCATTTAACATTTCTCGCAAAGAACTTTATCCCATGGTTATATTTTTACTATAATAAACCTTCCACCCGAACTAACCAAGTTTTATTTGCAAAGAAATCATCGCGAACTTAAACTCCAAGGCTTCCTCGCAGACTTCTTCTTTGTAAAACACTTGGTTCTTTTCGTGAAGACCACTCAAAACTCCTAGTCTAACAATGTCAAAACTTTCAATTCTTAACTGTCGTGAAGACTTTTTCTCTTTTTATCGTATAATTTCTTTCGCAAACTAGCCACTTAATCACAAACCATAAATGATTTTTTCACTTAATTCTTTCCACGAATTCATTCAAATGTCAACTTCTTAATACTTAGCCGAATTTTACTTCGTTACTCAAATTAGAAATGGGTCTCAAACGTACTGAACCTACTGATGTGAATTTCAATTACAATATTGAACTTCAATTACGTAATTAACTGACTATGTACATAGAGTTAAATGTATAGTTTATACTTATTTATTTTAAGTCTTCAAGAATATAGTTTTTTTAAAATAAAAAACAACCAAAATAAGTGGATAGTTGTAATTAGCACGATTTTAGGGGATAAAAAAAATTAAATTCAAGTTGTTATTAAAAATATGTATTATGTATTATTTAATAATTTTTTTATAAATATTTTTGGAATATAAGTTGTTAAATTTTTAATTATAACAATTTGAATTTTAAATTTTAAATTCAAATTGTTTTTAAGAATTTATCTTTACCATTATTTTAAGATATTATCTAAGATTTAAATTTAAATTGACAATTTTAAGAGATGATATAAAATCTAAATTCAATATGTTATTAACATATGTATTATGGATTATTTAATAAAGTTTTGATAAATAATATGAAATATAAAGAATCCAAAACTATTGATTTATCTTTGCCATTTTTTTAGGGGTATTATCTTTACCATTGTTTTAGGGGATTATACAACTTTAAATTCAAATTGTTATTATGCTAAATGCACGATTTTAGGGAATGATATAATTTTAAATTCAAATTGAAAACATAGATGGTGAATAAATAATTATTCAATACATTTGGCATAGTAAAATAATTTTTTAAAACAAAATCAATAGAAATAAGTGGATAATCATAATTAGCATGATTATAGAGGATGTTAAAATTTTATTTCTTTTTATTATTATTAACCATACGTACAATTTATTATCTGATAATGTTTTTAAATAATTTGAAATAAAAATAAAACAAATATGTTTGCCTTTGTTTTAGGCATATGATATAATATTTGAATTCAAAATATTATGAAATATAATGAATCATCAACGGTTGAAATTCTTTTAGCAATATTTTTTGGAAATCAATCTTCAAACATAAGTCTTATGAATTAAAGAAATAAATGTTAATTAATTTGATTTAAATATTAAAATTCTGAAAATCTGCTTTGGATTATAGGCATATATTTAGGGATATTGAAAATCTTATCATTCATGAAAATATCATAAATTGGTTAATATTTTCCAACATTCATGAAAATATCCGAAAAAAATGTATTTCCTACATAAATGGGTAAAAAAGGGTAAAAATAAGTAAAAAAAAACATTGGTAACCACTAGATTTGCCAAAAATCTCATTAATTTTCAGATTTTCTATTTTCCCTTTTATTATACTAAATTTTATCATATTCAAAAATAGATAACCGTGAGAATGACAAAAAATTGGATGTAGACTTTTTTTAACCGATTATACTCCTTTGTATAGGAAAATTCTTTTCCGTCAGATACAATGTATTTGTATGGGTAAAAAATGATACAGGATATCACAGAGTCTCAGATACTATGTATTTGCAAAATTTGTCAATTTTGGAAAATCTTAAATTAATTCTTTATTTTTGGGTTGTATAAGTATGCACCAACATCCCCTACATTTATGCCTGCAATTTATACCAGAGTTTTTTATCTTTAGGTTTCAAATCAATTAATCAACAATTTATTTCTCTAATTCATAATAAATAAATAGAATTTTGTAAATATGGTAAAATTTTTATTTATAAAAATACACTCATCTTAAATTTGTTATTATTCCTAAATTACCATTCAATAACTTATTTCTCTTTCTCATTTTAATGCCCTACTCATTATTTATTTATTCTCCCACTTTTTAAGGCCCTAATTATTTGTTTTTTCTTATACTAGAAAAATTATTTATTTGTCTTAATCTTGATTTTAGAATATCAATAGTACAATAATTGCAATATGAAATATAATAGTTGTTGATCAGTGTAATTTAACTTCATTTATGATTTTTTTTTACTTTCTTCGATGTGTATTTTAAGCTGAGTCTGATTCCAAATGATATTGTTTTATTTTTTTTACATTGATTTTGTTTTGTTTTACTTTGTCTTAGTTTTGTATATCAGTGTTGTGATATACTTATATTATATGAGTTGGTTAATATACTTACTATGTGATTTTTGTTTTTTCAAATCTTATGCGATTCATTAGAGTATTATTAAGTATATGAATGATGTAACTAGTTCAGTATATCATTATCAAGTATATCAACCTTATATTGTTAAAGCATATTAGTAAAGTGAATCATTATCAAGTATATGAATCAAGTTTAAAAGTATATATCAATAGTATATCAAGTGTATAAGTAGGACTTCAAGCATATCAAGTGTATTTAATCAATCAAATGTATAAGTGAAGAATATTAAGTGTATCTGTAGTGCATCGGGTGTATCAAATTTATCGTGTACATCAAACCTATCAAATTTGTTGTGTGTACCAATGAAACATAACAAGTTTATTAGCGGTGTATCAAACTTATAAGTGAACTCTTTAAATGTACCAAACTATCAAGGCCTAAGGCGTATCAAGTGTATCAAGAAGAATCAAGTGTAATAAGAAGTATTATAATGTGTATCAAGATGTTTCACGTGTGTATCAAAAGGTATCAGGTGTATCAAAATGTATCAGGTGTATCAAGGGGTATTTGGTGTATCAGATGTGTATAAAGTGTATTAAACGTATATTAGTAACGAGGGCATTTGTGACATTTTACCTCTTGATGTGTGGCTGAGTTTTGTTTTTGCCATTTTTGCAAATAAAAAAATATGTGCTATGAATTTAATTATTATAACTTATTTTGTCATTTTTGTAACTGCCCCTAGTAATAACTATTTGAATTGAACTTTTTTTGTTACCCCTAAAATAATGGCTAATATAATTCATCACTTTCAGTTTCATAAAGTTCCTCCTAATATTTATTAATATTTTATTATATAATACTTAATACATATTTTTGCTATTTCTAATAACAATTTGAAGTTAGATTTTATAACATGCACTAAAATCGTAAATTTGAATTCTTTTAAATGATCATATCCCTAAAATAATAGCAAACATAAATTAAACATTTTTTGAATTATTTATATTTTAAAATATTTCTAAAAGTTTGAATTTAAATATCTCCTACGTATTATTAATAACAATTTGAATTTAAAATTTTATCATTCTCTAAAATCGTGTTAATTACAATAATCCACTTATTTTATTAAAAAAATCCACTCCTAAAATCGTGCTATTTAGTCGATATCCCTAAAATAATGACAAACATAAATTCAACATTTTTGGATTATTTATATTTCAAAATATTTATAAAATTTATAATTTAAATACCTCCAAAATGCGTATTGTTAACAACAATTTGAATTTAAAATATTATCATTCTCTAAATCGTGTTACTTTGATTATCCACTTATTTTATTAAAAATTATATCATCCCCTAAAATCGTGCTATTTGGTTGATATCCCTAAAATAATGACAAACATAAATTAAAATTTTTTGGATGATTTATATTTCAAAGCATTTATAAAAAAATTGAATTTAAATACCTCTAAAATACGTATTGTTAATAACAATTTGAATTTAAAATTTTATCTTACCCTAAAATAATGCTAATTGGTTGATTTTATTTAAAAAAACTATTTTATTGTGCTAATTGTATTATATAATTATTTTGTGACATTGTGTTTTTAAATTATGTTAATATTCACGTTTATTTTCATCAGGTGAGAGTCTCAAATGCACCATAATTGTGATCCACAATTTTTAAAATCATATAGTCATTCATTATATAAACAAATTCCAATCATTTGGCAATGTACCATTTTCATCTTGTCTTCAAACACATATTGAATATTGTAATTGAAATTCACAACAATAGGTTTAGTATGTCAAATACAATATATATTTTATGTACACAATAAATAAATAATTAAAGAACTAAATCCTATTAGATATGAGATTGAAAATCCTCAAATAGAAAGTGACTGTTTTGAATATTTTAACAAAATATGTTGAATATATTTTGGTTAAATAATTTGCTTCACTACTTTAATTTCAAATTTTGTAAGATTTGGATGAAATAATGTTAGAAAGACCTCCTGCTCGTAAATTTCATGAGTTAGTGCAAAATTCAAATCTATGAAATTCAAATAATTTTGAAATTCCAACCCAAATTATCTAAAAGATTTGGGTAAAAAAAATTCAAAGCAAATCAAAGTCAATTTTTTATAACTTTTCATTTTATCAAATTTTAGACATATTTTAACAGAAATTGCTTTCATCCAAATCTTTAACTCTTTTTTCTTTAGCAAATGTATATAGAAGATTTCAGCTTTGTTATATTTTAAACAATTTATTAAATAATACATAATATATACTTTTAACAACAATTTAAATTTAAATTTTAGATCCTTCCTTTAAAATAATGACAAATATAAATACAAAAATTTCAATTTTGTTATATTATAAACAATTTATTAAATAATACATAATATATATTTTTAATTAGAATTAAAATGTAAAATTTAAAATTGTAATTATGCCTCAATGAAATTTCTGCAATTATTTGAATATTTTCTTTTTGGTTTCATTTGCGGAGGAACATATTGTCCTGAAGAAGAAGAAGATGAAGCACATGAATAAGACAGAGCATTTAAACAAATAGAAACTTGCTCTTCAACCGATTGAATTCTTCTTCAACCTTCGCCAATGTTGATTGGAGATTTTGGAGCGGACGAATGGAATAAATGTGGAGCGAAAGAATGTTTTTCAGTGGAAGGGATGATAGAGATGCTTTTTGGTGGAGGGATACTTTTCGAAAGAATGCTTTTTAGTGGAAGAAAACGGTGAAAGGATGCTTTTTAATGGAGGAAAACTGTAAATTAAAGCATTTTTAAGCAAAACACAAATATACCCTTATTTAATAAGAATAAAGCGCAAAAATATTTTTAAAAAATAGAACAAAGCGGAAAGATATTTACACCGTATAAAACAATTTTAAAAAAGAAAAAAGCCCACAACGTGAAATAAAAAAATACCCTCGCGATTAATCAGTCACACATGCGTGAAAAAATGATTTTGAACTGAGTATAAACGATCACGTAGCAACCATCTTATAACAAGTCTAAATGATCTTTTAGCAAGTCTAACTGATTTAGTAGCAAGTCTAAACGATCTTGTACATCTGTACCTAGTCTAAACGATCTTATATAAAATGAAAATGGTCTATTAGTGACAGTAGTCTATCTCTGTCTATTTGGGATAAGCAACTGATCGTTTAGGTATTAGTGCACGATCGTTTAGGTTTTATACCAATATCATTTAGATCTTGTACCAAGAAGAAGAAAAAAAAAAGAAGATGAGGTAGGAAGAAGAAGAAAGAAATTCGAAGAAATAAAGAAATTGGTAAATATTTACGTAAATAACCATAATATTGTAAAATGGAGAAGTAATAGTATGAAAAAATTAATAATATCAAGAGAAGATGAATAAATGACAAAGAAAAAGAATAAAAAGAAGTAAAAAATGGTCAACATTATTCATGGGCAAACCTGAAATTTATGAAAATATCATAGACTTTTTTATTTTGTTATACAAACCGTAAATATTTTAGTCTTTTGTTATATTTATAAAAATTAACAAAAATAAATAAATAAAATAAAATAAAACAAACACTCATTTTTACAAAGAAATATTAAGATATCGATCATATTTGAAATATCTTGGTAAAAGATTCAATATTCAAATACAAATACATGATTAGGAGAACAAACATCCACTTAAAAGTCAAAGCCTCACAAATACCTCCTTGAAAAGAAGCTGGAGTTTTCATACAAATATATTGTATTAAATTTGGTCAATTAAGTTTCTGTCAAACTTAGCAATATCTTCTACTAAAAAAAATTATACCTAAAATACTAAAAAACCTTTGTCATTCCAAGTTATGTAATTTATGGCAGTCATACAAATACCTCCTTGTAACAAATAAAATACAACTCATCAAAGTAGTCATATACAAAGTAGTCATATACTTTAAACAAGACTTTAATTTTTGTTAACGCTAATCCTATGTAAATGTGATCTACTAAATAAAATAAAATCTTCATAGACTAGCCACATAAGTACAATGTATTTTTCAAAAACAACAAAAGATTGTCAAAACAAATAAAGTTGAATGTTTCATTTTAAGAGAGATATTTGTAAGAGAAGATTTGATTTTGATGTTCTTCCATCATCTGTCTATCATGGCTATTTTCATGGCGTCATTTCTATCTCTTCTCAACTCTTTTTAGATAATGTGGAATTACATACCTATATGATGTGGACTTCGACAGTCGCTACCTCGTTCAAGGCAAACCAAGACTTTCAATGATGCATGGATAAAAATACAAATATGTAAACCTCCCTAATATTTATAAAAGGAAAATCATGAACAAAATCTCCATAAAATATTCATGAAAAATTATTACCTAAATATAATGATGTATTCCATGAAACCACTATGGGGTGAGAGGGAGGAGTTGTGCCATATTTTTATTGAACATTTTGTTTTTGGCCATCCACCACAATTTCTCTTTTAAAAAACGCTCAAAACAGGTTCAATTTACAACAAATGACCAAACAACTAAATGTTAGGATCTAAAAATATGGACAAATATAATATCCGTCCCCTTTTGTCCAATCACTACAATTATGTTTTGTTTTAAACAAATCTAGTAAGTTGAAAATCAAATATTTAATAAATTTTAACTGTGTCTATCCAAACAATCCCCCTTCAAGATTTTGGAAAATGGAGTCTAGTTTAAAATAATATACTGATTTAACACTTTTCAACACGCATGGCTGTTTCACCATCTTAGGAAAATAAGACTAGTCGCGTTGACTGTTACTAGGGCTTAAATTTCAGTCCTCAAAACATCTTTAAAATGCTTGCACTTATCTACTTCATCAATCACAAAGGCTAATGCATATTTAACTAGCCAATTTAGTAAATTTCTTCTAGTCTTCCGTGACAGTCATGTCGCCTTGTACTAATCTTATAAACTCATTTCTCTTTGCATCACGGAACTAACGATAATAAAACTTATTTTGAAATGCTTTTCTAAACTCCTCTCATGAGATAAAACCCATTCCTTTTTAATTCTTGCCACATGAAGAGTCCACCAGTCTTCGCACCTCCTTGTAAGAGAAATGTTGCTAATTTAACTCTTCTCTCTTTAGTGCACTTCATCACCACAAAATATTTCTCCACCAAACTTAGCCACTTCTCTGCGTCAGATAGATTGGTTGTTACTTTGAAAGTCATTACTTCCAACACCTTCAATCTCTCAATGCCATGCCTTTTATCCACGGTAGAAGACGTATGCATAAAGTGATCAACCAACCTTTGAGCAAAGCGGTCAAACATACTTTCCTTCGCATTTTGCCCAACAGAGTAATAGGAATTATTGGACATCTCATTAGATTCTTGCGCTTTATTAGCTCTCCCAGTAGCAGGAACATTAGTTGTCACTTCCCTACCTTTCTTAGGCCATCCTCGCGGTGTCATAACTCCCTATAACACATCAATACATTAGGCTTTCATAACTTTATCACGTGACTCTCTATATGCATGATTCTAACTACTAAGACTTTTTCAAGAACTTATGCGCGGATACCAACTTGTCACACTACGCCACCAAAGTCATTTATGCGATCAAATGGAGACATGATCGCCTAGATACTCAATGTGAATCTCTTCGCGAGATAACACGCAGAATGTCTAGTAAGCTGAATAACACAAACATCATTCTCAACGTGAGATAAGAACTCATTGGAATAATAAATACTTCATTGATATTTGATAGAAGGGTACATTTAATAGGTACAAAGGAGTTTTTGCCAGTAAAATATACAACACTCCAAAGACAATACTTCACTCTACTTGCCTATCTGTACATGTTATGTGAGCTAAAAGTGGTTACTACCAAGATGATGCAACCTATATATGGCCAATCAGGTAATTAAGATGGCAAGATAGACGCTAGAGTCCTTCGCTACCAAGGGAGGGGGGCAAAACAAAACATTTGAAATATTACACAAAAGTATTTAGTGAGTGGGGTTTTTAACCAACATATTTAATAAGTAATTTCCTGCCATAATGTGTTGCAATTCTTTTTGCAAAACCACGAGATATAATCAAATACATAGGTGTTTCAAAAGAAATATGATTTCAAATCAGATTATTTTAATTTACTTGGCAATTGGCATATTTCAAATCTCTTTGTCAAGTATTTATAAATCATATAGAAACGATTTCCTTGCAAATCATTCATTATTGCCATATAGCATAAGAAGTCAAATTGCATAACACGTTTTATGAATCACATCACATAATCATTTTTTATATTTAATTACATCTTTGTACCTCCTCAACTTAAGTGTTTACCACACTCTTTTGTTGAGTTTGCAGCTTTGTAGTGCAACCTCAACGTATACAACAATTTTTATTAATTCCATTATGCATAATGCGTCTTCCAATATCAAAATACATAGGAATCAAATATCATCTTATACCAGATCACACAATAAGTATAAGACATCCTATTCTAGATAATACAGCAAGAATATGGCAGTCTATCCCAGATTACATAACAAAGATATGGCACCTCACACGAAAACACACAACAAGTGTGAGGAATCTCATCGCGTAGGGTACCAAAGATCATTTCATCACAACATTCCAATTCATTTTCCAAATTTAATTTATTTGTAAAGCAAATCAATTTTAAATGTGAGTATATAAGAGAAATCATGAAACTCAGAAAATTCAATAGCGAAACATATAAGAATTCAAATTTAATAGAAAATCTTTTAAGAATATATTTTAAAAGGAAACCACTCACGATTGGTAACCTTTTTCTCGTGGAGCTCTTAGGCGACTCTTATTGAATCTTAAACTCGTGGTAGCTCCTTAAGTTAATTATAAGTTCCTTTAACTTTTCTTAAGTGATCACAATGAAAACTAAGCTCTTAAATTAGTCAGAATTCTCTTATTTATAAGCTTTCCCGGTGAGATTATCTAGGCCAAAATAATTACCTCTGCTCGACAGTGTGAATCATCCAAATATCAAAATTCTATGTTGTGAGAATCGAGTCTAGAATAGAAGGGTCAAATTTTTTGACAAAGTGTAAGTAGGCGTTTTGAGAATAAGCTTGCATTTTGAAGATCGTGTTAACATGAGGCGAGATAAGAAGACTCTAGGCATTTGAGGACCTTAGACATTTTGGGAGTCAAGCGAGAAGATGTCAAATTTAATTTAACATGGGTTTACATATAAGATTAAGGATTAAGCATGGTTAAGTAAAATGTTAAGCTTATATATGGAAAGCCATAAGTAGGAACTGGCAAAATTTGAGGAAGCTTAGGGATGACTAATCTTGGTTTCAAATACTATATAAATAGAATTGAAAGGGATTAAAGAGTCTGTTGGCTTTCTGAGAATTTTTAAGAGTTGAACCTGTTAAGAAAGCATTAGGTGAGAAGAAGAGCTAAAGCTATGTGTTTGAACTAAAGGAAATCAAGTCTTTGTGAGTATTTTTCAAATGTGTTTTGTACTTTAAAGCTTTCTTTTAAATTTCATGTTGATTTTGTTGGACACGGTAGACGTTCGCAGCGAAATAAAGATTAGATTTTACTCTAGTAATCAACATGCATAATAACCCTATATAAACTTAGGTTGAAAAAAAACTCACACTTAATGCTTTTCTCTTCTTGTAATCTCCTCAACAACTCTTCGTAATCTCCATAAGATCTCGAAGCTGGGACTACCACTAGTGTTGACTCTCTATTCTTTGGACTTGTAGCCGAGTTGTGAGACTCGAAATGATGGAGAAAATAGAAAGAGATGGCACTTTTAGGAGGAACTTAAGTTTTAGATTTTTTTTGTTTTTAAGAGTAAAAGAAGTTCATGGATTATTTTGTCATTCTCAACTACAAAATTAGTCCTTGCATTTCTCAAACAAAAGAGTTCTTTCATCTTTGCAAAAGAAACTTTTACAAGCAAACTACATGCATGGGTTTCCTTATCTCACCACTTGACGTTCTTAGTGGGAAAGGTGTCTTGCATGCAATAAGCCACTTGCATACCATATGCAAGTGATAAGTTTGCCTAATCTCAACAAGTGTTTTATTATTTAAATTAGTGTAAGGGCAATATGGTAATTTAACATTTCAATCAAACTAAAAGCTTGACTTTTCAAGTCTAAAATCAACATTTTAACTGTTTACCATTTTATCCGTCTTGACTAATTTTAACCTTTTGAGCATGAATTCGCATTCATTTTTCTAAAATACAAATCACATTTGAATATAAAGTTGGCAAAGTTTAACTTTTCAAGTCCAAAGTCAACATTTTGACTTTTTACTACTTTGACCATTTCCATCAATTTTGAGCTTTTGAATATGAATCCATATTCATATTTTTAATATTTAAATCATATTTAAATATGAAGCTCTATCTTAAGCTTATAACCGACGACTATATCAAATATATTTGTCAATTTTTCTCTCTTTACCTAATTCAAACAATTTGAGTTATTTCATCATAATGTTCTAAGTTGATTCTTTGTGAGCTAGCCGGAGAACCTAATGGACCTATAGATCATGGGCTCCAATAATCCAAGATTAACTGACTAAACTCTTTTAGATCGAGTTAATCAACCTTCGTTAACTAACAGGTCATTCCACTAAAGTTGTGTAGATGGACTTCCCTCGCTATAGATACATTTGTGTCTATGTGATATAACCACGATAAGTAAGTTAATCCTTCACAGGTTGTTTGTAACCTTGGCTGGGTCAAAGTACCATTTATCCTTTAGACCTCATCTTGCTCTTTAAGTCCAACTGATCCCTTATTGAACAATTGGTTTAAGGTCTAACCTTTAAACCGAATCCTTCTCGAGCCAATAAGAGGGTAGGGACCCTTGTTCAAGACTTGGATTCAGTCCTTAAGGAAATAACCTATCTACTATCCCTAAAATGGGTAGGAGTGAATTCTATTTTACACTCAGTCCCTAGCTATCCACTCGGTCTTACCCCTGAAATGGAAGGCTTATTTAGCTGGTGCCATTGAGCTGCCCTCACCTATGTAGATCCAAGGATAATTCCATGTGAATAGAAGTTCATAGTTAGCTTAGGATTAAGATTAAGTTACATTGGATATCTATAAACGAAATAGTCAATTTTATTAATGTCAATGGTGTTATAACCTAAAAGCGACTATTTCATGGTTCCAGTCTTATGTAAACTTTTTACATAGGATGCTCCCACTTCAATGTCTCTACATGAACGATTTAGGATCATATCGTTTGTACTAACTATAAAGCGGGCCACATCCTTAGTGTCCTTAGAAGTGCCCAACCGTATTCGTATACTATATACTATTTAGACTATATACTCGAACTTGATCCATGTTTATATATCTACATGAAGTTCAAGTTTACTCAATAATAGCCTTGGGACCTTAGTTTATTGGTTTTAAGATTATAGTATCAATAACGACTTTATTGAATAGAATATGATTACAAACCACGAGTTTTAGGACATAAATTCCAACAGATTTGTACTAATGTTTTTAATGTGAATATTTCAAAGAAGGCTTATGTTTAAGAAGTTTTATGTTGTTCATGAATGTGAAAATGTGTTCAAGTTGGTCTTGTGTCTATCATTGAGCTAACTGTTATGTGCACATAAGGGTATAGGCAACGATGTAGTAAAGGCCTACATAGTGGAATGAAGCCAGTCAATGCATAAAAGATGTACATTTTGTTTGGTGGACTAAGCAACGGGGAGTGAGCTAGAAGATTTTTGGATGTTGTTGATGAAAAGGCCACCACAGTAGTCTAAACACAAGACAATGAGTCTTCATGTTGGGAATGGTTCATGCTCTTGGCGAGAAGGATACAAGACTAATGTGTGGGTTATGCGGTTATTGTTATCATTAAAATGAGACGATGAGCCTGTTTGAACTAAAATGATTACGTTGTGAAATGTTTCCAAATGGTTTTCTAAAAATCTTCACTAATTCTTTTGACTTATCGTTTAAGTTTTTCCTCCCTAGGTGATAAAGTGTTAAGGCCAAGGTAAGGAAAGGGTGAGAAGTGTAATGCCCCAAAGATTAAGATAATTTTTGGAGTTAATTATCTTAGTTTTGTTTAATTATGTTTAATTTATTGGGCCTTTATTTTGAAGATTATTTGATTTTGTGAAAGTTAGGATTAATTAAATATTTAGTGGAAGAATATTTAATTAATTGTTGAATTTTAGATTTTGATGTTGTAAAAGATTTAATTGAAGATTGAATGATTTTGATAATTTAATTTGGTGAGATTAAAGAATTTTGGTTAATTATATATAAATATGTATAATTAATTTAAAAAAGTGGAAAACGATAATTGTGTTAAGGATAATATAATCATTAAGAATATTATTATAGATTTTGGGAGGATAATTTGTTGGAGAGAGGATAATTATTTTGGTAAAAAGATTATTTTGTGGGAGAGAGATAAAAGTTGATTGGATGAATTTAATTAAGGAAAGAGAATGGAGATTTTATTTAGTTGGAAAAGAAAAAGAAAATGAGAATGGAGATTTTATTTGAGCTATTTGTAGTGAGTTTTGTTAGGTTTTGAGTTTAACTATCAAATGTTAAGTTTTGGACTCTAAGTAATTTAAATTTTTGGAATTAGATTGCAAAAAGTTGAATTTTTTCTTGAAGCTTCAATTGGCTAAACTTAATTAAAGGATTCGAGTTGTGATTGTGTAAAATTACTACTAAAAGTTTTTATTTTGAGTCTATTTGATGTATTGGGGCTGCTAGTTTAATTTGAGTAAAGGAGGTTTGAGTTTGAGTTGAAGAAAGTGAGAAAGGTCAGAATACGTGTATGTACCTGTGGACAGGAGGTCTTGGGTTGAAATCCCCACCCCAGCATTTATTACAATACCTTAAAAAAAAAGGTCATAATACGTGTGATTATGAACAAAGTGGGTTTCTAGAAAGCTATAGAGTTCATATGTTTGAATTTGAAGTTGAAATTTTGAGACATGAATATTAAGACTTTGTGAAACAACTTTATAGAAGAAAGTATTTTTATTTGAGTCATAGATTTATAGTTATAAAGCTCTAAAGTAAAGGTAAGGTTCTGGACGAAAATGAACTTCTGAGTTGTAGAGGTTGTTGACAGAGAGGTGGGCTGTGCTAGGCGAGATGGGCGAGGTGTTTTGAGTTCATTGAAGATAGCATGACGTTTTTGGCTGGCAATTGGATACATAGGATGCGCAAGGCGCATGGCTAGCACTACAATAAAAAAGGACGCACGCGAGGGGCTATGCGAGATGTTAGGCACATGGCCAAGTGAGGCACGCGATGTCACGGTCATACTTGTTCAGGGCATGTTTGCCTATGGTCGTATGACCAAATACTCCAAATTTATCTTATCTTTATATCTTGTATTTAGTTTAGCTGGTTACTTTCCATTTTAATTCATAAAGGTTGGATGTGACGTTTTGGCATTTTCATATGCAAGCCTACTAGAGCTAAAAATGTTCAAAATGTATTAAAGGGGAGACATAGCAGTTGAGTTTCTGCCCAAGCCTTGTTGCACTCTTTGTAATCTATGCTTTCTTATTGCAATGACAGTCTTCAATGCTTGTTTTAACAACGATTTCAATGAATTTATTTCTCTCTCACGTTTTCTAAAACATTTTCCCAAAAACATGATGGAAGGTTTCGAGTTTCTCTACAGATTTCATATTTTGATCGACTGACTTGTTGATTGGATTGAACAAGTGCAGTATAATCTCTCGGCCTAAGTTTGAAAGGTTACAATTGTGATAAGTGACATTAGAGACAAATTGGCTAGTTGACGATTTGAGACAAAAAGATGTCGATTGTGAAATAGTAACAAGACCCATAATAAACGACTTGTGGGACTCAAAGAGCAAATGCTCTACCTGGTGAAAGTTCCTGATTCCATCGGGTTCTTAGAAAAGTGACTGGAGGAAGTTGCCAAGAAAGTCAATGGCATTGATGCGTTGTCCAGTCGTCTCAATGGATTGTCTATACAAGAATTACTGACCAGAGTTGACACTCTAGAATTCTGAATTGTAAGAATGAGAAACGTCATCTACGAGCATGAGGACAGTTCATCGGACTCTGCTGTCCAAATGAAAGAATGAGTTATTGAGCAAGATAACTCACACAGGAACATATTGGAAATGATAAACGGCATGACTGAGGATTTTTGAGCAACCCTCGATGTCGTGAGAAATGAAATCACAGAGGTGAACACGAAGGTGAACCTTACAATGTGAGCATTTGCAAACCAGGCTCCAGTTGGAAAAGCCATCCAAGTAGTATAAAATCACAGTCTTTGTAAGCAGTGTTACACTCTTTGCAAGCGAAACCTTTTCCCTTGCAACTGACAATCTTCATTGCATATTGTAACGTGAAAGTCAATGTATTTCTTTCTTTCTCACGTTTTATAAACAATTTTCTCAAGAATGCGAAGGAAGGTTACATTATATGCTGAGATTGATCGTTCAAATTTTGATCGGCTGAATTATTCATCAAGTTTGAATAAGTGTTGCACAATCATCCCTCCTGAGCTTGAAAGGCTATGATTGTGACAAGTGTTATCATAGCCAAATTGGCTAACTGACAGTTTAGATAGAAAGATGTCGATTGTAAAACAGACAGGTAAGACCCATGATGAATGGTCTGTAGGGCTCTAAGAACAGATGCTCCACTTGGTGGAAGTTCTTAATTCCATTCGTTTTTTAAAAAAGTGGCTTGAGGAAATTTCTAAGAAAGTTGATGTTGTTGACTAGAGTTGACATCTTACAAGATTTGTTGACTAGAGTTAACATCTTAGAGTCACGATTTATAAGAACTAGAAACGTCATCTATAAGCGTGGAGACAGTTCGTCGGGCTCTACTACTCAGATGGAAGAACGAGTTATTGAGTTAGATAACTCACACAAGAACATGTTAGAAATGATAAACAACATGATAGATGATTTTCAAGCTACTCTGGATGTTGTAAGGAATAGCAAACCAAGCTCTGGTTGGAGGAGCAATTTTAGTTAGAAGGATAAAAATCCTTGAACCCAAGCCCTTCTGTTGGGCAAGAGATGCAAAGGCGTAAGAAAATTTCATATTTGATATTGAACAATACTTCAAGGCCATGAACACCATTATAGAAGAAGCCAAAGTGACATTGGCGACCATGCATCTGTCTAAAGATGCAAAGTTGTGGTGGAGGTCCCGATATGTTGATATTCAAGAAGGACGTTGCACAATAAATACTTGAGATAGTCTAAAGAAGAAACTTCAGTTGTAATTTTTTCTTGAGAATGTTGACATTTTGGCTCGACAAAAAAACATGAATTAAAACACAATTGCACCATTCGGGAGTATGTGAAACAATTTGCAGGGCTCATGTTAGATACATGTGTCATGTCAGAAAAAGACAACATCTTCTATTTTGTCGAAGGACTGAAGTCGTGGGTGAAGACTAAACTATATGAATATAGAGTTTAGACCTCATATTTGCCTATGTAGCAACTGAACGTTTGTTTGATATGTCTAGTGGCCCTCAAGATACGAGACGTCACTAAAGTTCTTCGCCTGGAAGAAATAGAAATAGCCAATCGAATTCTCCTAAAGTTGTTGGTGAAGACAGATGTCCTGGTAGAGACCACAAGCCTTTCCAACCAAGCACATGGAACAACTGGTGAGGACACTATAATCCAAACACCCAAAATCATCCTCTCAGTTGCTACATATGTAAGGGGCCACATCAAGCTAAGGAATTCCCGAATGAATCGGCCTTCTATAACTTTCAGGCCTATTTGGCTAAAGAGTTAGATGAAAGTTTGAGTCAATCAGAAGGGAAAGTTGGTCAAGTGGAGGAAGTTTCTTATCCTAGAGTGGGAGCCATGAGATTCTTGTAGTCTTTTTAGAAGAAAGTGGGGGAGACAAGTAGACGTACGAAGGGGGTCTATTATATGTTGACACCTGGGTTAACCGAAAGCACGCAAAGAGCACTATGATTGACTCTGGTATAACCCATAATTTCATAATAGTGGCAGAAGCTAAACAGTTGAACCTTCATTGAAGGAAGGATACAGAAAAAAAAAGGTCGTGAATTCTACAACTTTACCCATCATCAGATTAGTGAAATGAACGATGATACAATTGGGATGATAGAGCGGTTCTGTAGACTTCATGGTTGTAGGTATGGATGACTTTGATGTAATATTTGGAATGGAATTTCTCTATGAACATCAAGTGATCCTAATGCCTTCAACCAAATGTGTGGTGATCACTGGGTCCATCCCCACTGTTGTGCAGACAGACCTTTGCCAAACCAAAGGATTGAGAATGATCTCAGCCATGCAACTGATAGAGAGTCTCACTCGTGATGAAACGATATTTAGGGACATTCTACCTGGGTCTTCCGATAGCTAGGGAGAGAGTTTGAAAAGACATAAAGTGTGTCGTAGAAAATTATTGTGATGGAATGATTCATAGTTTGTTCAAGTTAAAATCACCTATGAAGAATGCTTGTCGTATGGTATAGCCAGAGTTAACTGAACTTCAGAGATAGTCAAAGGGATTGTTGAGTGCAGGATTCATTAGACCTGCAAAAGCTTCATACAAAGCCCAAGTCTTTTTACAGGAAGAAGAGAATGGAAAGTTACGATTGTGTGTCGACAACTGTGTCTTGAAGCAAGCCTTAAGGGAAAGGCCAACTCTTGGGTCCGTGGATGTGACCCAACTTGTTGAAGCTCACATTGATGCATCTAATCATGCGTTCGGTGATGTCCTCGTCCAGAATGGCCACTCCATCACATCTAAAGTCAGAAGTTGAGTGTCGTAGAAAAGAATTATACGGTATTTGAAGAAGAGAAACTTTCCACGATACACTGTTTGACGGATTAGAGACTGTATTCACGGGATCCACTTATGTCAGAGAGACAAACAACTTTGTTACCAACCCCTTTAATACTTAGCCAAAACTAACTTTGAGTCAACCAAGGAGGCAGATGGACTTGCTCGAACTTGATTTTTGGTTAGAACGTAGGAAAATAGTGATTAACCGGATAGCTGATGTCCTTTTTTAGAGAAATGATCATACGATTCTGTGCATGTTGATTCGTATATAGACATGTCAAATTGATGGCCCAATGCAGGATAAAAGAATTCTTGTAGAAAAAATCTGTCACTTAGTATGGTGTGAGTTTAACTAAGGCCGATAGACAAAACAAAAGAATGGGATTAAGTTGTGCCTGGTCGAGATTGTTTATGACGAACAACTTGTAATGTCGCGACTTGTTGATCCCCTCTATGTTGAGAAGAATCCTCAGGCTCGCAACATTACTAAGAAGTGGAAGAAGAAATCAGACATCTTTCGAGCCGATCTAAAGAAAGCCTCAAAGTGGCAAAAAAAGTGGGCAGATTTGAAGCGTCACCCCTTAAGCTTTCGTGTTGAAGATCAGGTCCTTGTCAAACTGCGACCTGAACATACTCAGTTCTGAAGACACAAAGATCACCACCTTGTGAGAAGATACGAGGGACTAGTAGAAGTGGAAGAAATCTTTACTGAGAGAGAGTGAGGAAAGGTAGAAGACCCACAATGAGGGTACATGAATTCCCGTGAAGTGAAAGAACCTTCCCGTGGAAGAAATAAGTTGAGGACGTACTGAAGACCTCGAAGCGTGGAAGCTGAAGATCAAAGAATTCCAACTTTTCCAGTCGACAAAGATGTTAACTGTTTAAGTGAGGGAGAATATCAAGGTCATACTTGTCTAGGGAGTGTTTGCCTGTGACTGTATGCCTAAATACCTCCAATTTATCTTAGCTTTATGTCTTGTATTTAGTTTAGCTTGTTGCTTTTCATTTTAAGCTTGAGTATGACGTTTTGGTATTTTTATATGCAAGCCTACCAGAGTGAAAAATGTTCAAAATGTGTACTATAGGGGAGGCATAGTAGTTGAATCCCCGCCCAAGTAGTGTTGTACTTTTTGCAAGCAAATCCTTTTCCCTTGCAACGATAGTCTTTATTGCATATTGTAATGTCAATTTCAATGTATTTCTTTCTTTCTCTCATTTTATAAACATTTTTCTAAGAAGGCGAAGGAAGGTTACATCACACGTTGAGATTGACCGTGACTTTCAAATTTTAATCGACTAAATTGTTCATCAAGTTTGAACAAGTGTTGCTCGTCCCTCCTGAGTTTGAAAGGCTATCATTATGACATGCAGTGTGCTTGTGTGTGAGGTTAGCATGCAGGCAGCCTTGCGTGCGCGGCGAGGCCCTGCTAGCCATCCCTACACACCAGTTGTGTCAAATGAGTGTCTAGGGTTCTTTTTGATGTTTTGGAAAATTTCAAGTAAATTTTTGATGTATTTAGGATAAAAGAGAATTAATTGGAATTATTTACCATTATTTCAGGATAAAAAGAAATCGGACAAGCATATCGACCAAGGGTTTGAACTATGATTTGTGAGTGATAAAATGAATTTAAACTTGATTTCTAAATCCAATTATTTATCAAATGTTTAAAGAAAATTTTAATGATTGAATATTGAGTGTATTGATTTTACAAGCATGTTTTAAATAAGTATTGAAGTATGTTATTTAGAAATGATTCCAAAGCATATTATTAAGTTTTGGTATATTTGTAAAACCATGAATTACAAGAATGTTGTAGTTTCTAAAATAGAAAAGTTTATTGTGTTAGAAAGATGTTTAAAAATCATGATTTTAAATAGAATGGTTTTATAGAGAAAACCATGGTACTCTATATACCAAGTTCTTGATGGTCAATGTGCACAGTGACAGGTATAGGGCTATGTTGACCACTTAGTCACTACCATCGAGTTCAGGCAGAGTAGTATGACCAAAGATGCTCTACTATCTTAGGTGTTCTGCTATTTTAATAGAGGTTTAGCTGGATAGTATGACCAAAGGTGCTCTGCTATCTTGTTAAAGTTTTTCTGGGTATACAGTATATAGAGTTAAATGAGTATCATCACTAACTGGCCTTTTTAGCTCACCCTTTCCAAATGTTTTTCCACTTTCCCATGATTCGAGAAAGTAACCGTTTTCTTCAAGTACGCTATGTGAAGTTATAGAAAAAGTTATTGTGCTTGGTTAGTAATTAGGCTTACCCATTTATGTACATAGGTTTTGTTTAGGGGTTAAGCTTAATTGTATTTCCTATGGTCCTAAAGAGGATAGTATGTGTGAAATGGCATTTAGCCTAATTTTTTTTTAATCTAATATTAAAAGTTATGTTGCTTATGTTCCTGTATTTTTTCGCTGCTTAAGTTTTATATTTACCTCAGTTGTTTAGCATTGTAAAAGATTTAAGTAGTTAGGATCAATTGATGTTGTTCAGAAGAATAATGACATCGATTGACTTCATGTCGTATCTCGGGTCGAGCAAGCAGATGCTCGAGGTGGGGTATGATAAGGCCATACCCATATAGGTGTCCCTTAGGATCACCATCTATTTATGCATGTGAGGTTAACTTTTATGAGTGATTTTACGGAGACACTTACTGCCCTATTCTCTAAGGTGTTCCTTCGGATTGTTGGAGACCAGTTTCTCTTAGGTGTTCCTTGGAGTCGTCGAAGATCAGCTTCTCTTATGTCTCATTTGAGTCACTAAAGACCAGTTTCTCTTAGGTGTTCCTTTGAGTTCATCGAAGACTAGATGTGTTCCTACGGGTTCACTAGATAGTGTGTGTTCGAGAGCATGATAGTTATGGGATACTTCCTTACGAAACCTAATGGAAAGTTAAGACACCAAGTGGAACTAGTAGTGGGTCCCTTACTGAGTATATGTTTATACTCACTTTTTATATTTGTAATTTTCAGGCAAAAGTAGAGGTACAGAAAATGTGGCAAATGACAAGAAGTGACCATGGATCACTATAGGAAAAAATTTACGTTGCTCCCGATTTATGTTACAATATTTTGACTTATGGTATTTTATTTAACTTTAGAGTACTTATGTTTTACTTTTAGGGAAATTGCATAGGATAGCATTTTGAAAATATGATATAGCAATTATAGCACATTGTTTTAGAATTTTGCAAATATGGCAAATTTTCACTTCTCCATCTTAAATTTGTTATTATTCCTAAACTACCCTTCAATAACTTATTTCTCTTCCTCTTTTT
>JBBPDI010039920.1:0-21386 GCA_037974545.1 Cucumis variabilis
ACACCATATATATGAAGTTGTTATTATATAAAATGCATAATTTTAGGTAAAAGATATTATTTTAAATTCAAAATTTTAAATCTTGCAACCAAACCTACAATTAAGCAATATGATAATCTTTTATAAATTTAAGACATGAATCTAGAATTTAGTTAAATAAGATAAATAGATAAAATAAATATATTTAATATTATTATAAAATTGAATGATATCCATTAATTATGTGTTATGTTCTATTGTTTTACGGTTCGCAAATACATTGTAATTAACAAAATGATATTCATTATATCAAGGGGTATCAAGGGTAAAATCGGTTGAAAAATTCTCAAAAAAATATATCTTTTAAGATTTTGCTAAAAATCAAATTATTTTTTATATTTGCTATTTTCCAAACTGTACTCTATTATTTTGCCATTCTCACAGATTTCTCTTGTAATTATGCGTAGACCAATATAATAACAACAATAACAACAAAAGATATTTTTAAATACATTTTTTTATCAAAAAAGAAAATTTTAAATTAAAACCAATCTTATTTATAGAAAAGAAACCTTCATTTTTAACACCAACTACAACAATTAAGCATTATTTTTAAGAATGGTCAAATTAATCTGCATCATCTATAAAGATCGTAATTGCAAACTATGTTATTTATTTTTTAAAAAAATACATTAAATTCCTTCCAATTATGAACATTAAGTTTCTTAAATATGGTATGTTATTCTAAAATCTTACAATATTTAATTTTGTTGTTATAGCTCTAAAAAAAATTTAATATTTTAAAAAATATTACATAATGATTGTGTAACGATCCAACTATTTATACTAAGTTGAGGTCATTACCTTATAGATAAATAACAATTTTGACAATTTTCTTGGAAAGAGAAAAACTAAATTTTCATTAAAAATTCCATGAAAACATGTTGCAACGGTTTTTATAAATTTTAAAGATAATAAAAACAAATAGATAAAAATATTTAAGCTCAAAATTCTAAAAACAAACAATGAAAAGCGTAAGCAAAACTATGTCTTCATATGGCATGTCACGGATCCCTCTTGTCTCACTCGCCATATTTTCTCTGTCTTTACCTTTACCTGAAATATTAGACATAGAAAAGGATGAGTATAAACACATACTCACTAAGGAATCCACTACTAGTCCCGCTAGGTATTTGTTAACTTCCGATTAGAAACGTAAGAAGTATTGCATAACTGTTGTGCTTTCGAATGCACGCTATCCAATGATTCTGTAGGGACACATCTAGGCTTTTGGTGAATCCAAAAGATCGAATCATCCTAAAGAAGAGTCGGCTTGTTAACTATTGTGCTCTCGAATGCACATTATCCAATGATCCCATAGGGACACATATGGGCTCTCGGTAAACGTGAAAGAATCACCCTAAATGAGAGTCGAACTGTTAACTATTATGCTTCCGAACGCACATTATTCAGTTGTCCTGTAGGAACACATCTAGGCTCTTGGTGAACCCGAAGGAATCACCCTAAAGGAGGGTCGGGCTGACAGTGACCTCATCGAATCACTCATAAAAGCTAGCCACACGCATAAATAAGTGGTGATTCCGAAAGACACCCATATGGTACGACTCTAACAGAGAAAGCTAACAGAACACTCATCCATGCATGTCCACATATCATAAACATCATAACATCATAACATGACATGAATATCAATCATAGTGTCCTTATCATGTGATTAATATTTCATGCATCATAAGCATATCAGTTATAACATATCAGTCATAACACAGTCATCTATATCAGTCACATTATGCATGTTAGCTACATCAATGCATAATGAAAAATACATGCAAGCTCTTAAAATTTAATTCGAAAGTCTAGTACTAGAATCTCTTACTTGAGATTAGCTAAAAAAAATATTCCTTTGCTGACAATAAAAATTCTTCAATTACTTCAATCTTAATCATAAAAGAAAATTCATTATCTTAATTAATAAAATTAACAATTGACTTTCATCCAAAAGTTCTCACAAATTAACTTACCCAAAATTAATGTTAAAACCAATTCAACTTTGATGGAAAAAAATTAATTATTTAAATCTTAAATATTTGGCAAAGAGATTTTCTGAAGGCATGCAACAAAAATCAATTCCAAGATGAAAGAACATTTTATTTTTCTGTTTCCCTTTTCAATTTGAACATTCTAATGCTATTTATAGACCCAAATAATAATATTTATCATTATTACTTTCTTTTTCTTTTTATTTTCCTCTTCCTTTTCTTTATAGGATATATATATAATATCAATATATACATATATTTTTATTTTCATTATCTTTCTTCAATAAAATCTTCCATCAAATCAACTTTTATCTTTCAAGAATAATTATCTTTTCCAAAAATCAAATCTTCTCTCTCTTCAAAACTTTTTTCTCAAATAATGTAAATGGAGAAAGTAATGACAAAAATAAGGTTGGGGTCAAACTATTGACAAAAATAGGGTAGTTTTGGGTCTCATACCTTATTTTTTATTATATATATATATATATATTGCACGTGGGTTCCACACTTTCTTATTTTATTCATTATTTATATTAATCATGGGCCACATCACTTTTTCTTTTTTTATTTTCATATATATGTGTGGGCCCTACACCTTCTTCCTTTCTTAATTATATATATGTGTGTGTTAAATATTTCAATCTAAAAATATCTTCATTTATTAAAATTAATATCAACTTTCCATTTTTTTTTCTTTTTTTTATATATATTTATTAAATATTTAAATTCTAAAAATATATTTTCTTATTAAAATTAATATCAAATTTCTAATTTTAATTGATTCTTTTTCCTTTTTTTCTTTATTAATATATTATATATATTAGATATCACAATATTTAATATTCAATTTTTTTTTATTAAATTTATTTTTCCTAATTTAATTTAATTATTTATTAATCAAAATTATACATAACTTTTTTTTCTAATTTCCAATTCTTAAAAAGAAAAAAAAACACATATACTAACGAAATATGTTATTAAACAAATTAATATAGTAATAATAATAATTGAGAGAAATTGAAGTTTACTCCAATAATAATAATAATAACAACAATTGAAGCCATAAATGCATATTGATCATGTGAGTAATTGAATAATTTTTTTTTAATGTTTATGGCAAAAGAAAAAAAAAATCGTGAAATAATTTAAAAGAAAATTATGATTCGATTTTCAATTAAATTCAGAAAACCTACCCTAATCAAATTAGAAAAATGTTTTATATCATTAATATCTTATTAATTTAATCTTAATATTGGATCAAAATATATATATATATTGGATATTTTGATATATAGCAAAATGATTAATTTGTTTATATAAAAGTTTTTTTTTTTAAGGAAATTAGTTTTATTTCAAAATTGGCAAATTATTGTTTTTAGGTAACATAAATAAATATATATACATATGTTGAATAAATTACTCATATATTATGACCTTTTACTTTAATAAGTAAAATTCAATATTTAATATATATATATATATATATATATAATAAACTAAAATTGGAAAGTTGATATTAATTTTAATAAGAAAAATATTTTTAGAATTGATATATATATATATATATAATTAATAAATGGCCCACACATATATATGAAAATAAAAAAAGAAAAGAAGATATGGAACCCACGATTAATATAAATAATGAATAAAATAAGAAAGTGTGGAGCCCATGTGCAATGTATATATATATATATAATGAAAAAAATAAGGCGTGAGACCCAAAACTACCCTATTTTTGTCAATAGTTTGGTCTCAACCTAATTTTTGTTATTACTTTCTCCATTTACATTATTTGAGAAAAAAGTTCCTCTCTTCAATAAATCTCATCAAATCCAAACAATTTTATTCTTTTACCAAAATACTTATACTTTTACAAACAATTATATTTTCTTTTTATTTCAAAACAAATATCTTCTAATTATGTTTCATATAATTAATTTTTCACAACTTTACTTAAATCTCATAACATAAAATTAAATCAAATTCTCAACAACCACCACAAACTCAAATGCTCGAATTAAATAAATATCCATCCAACAAATATCTAATTAATTTCAATGTCCACAAAATCAAATAATCTTCAAACTAAATGCTCAATAAATTAAACATAATTAAACAAAACTAAGATAATTATCTTTAAAAATTATTTATATTTTTTGGGGCGTTACAATCTTCCTGAAACTTTCATCCTTGAAAGTTCTAGTTCTCAGTATACTAGATCTCATGTCATAATTAATAACATTATCCACCAAATTTCAAAATCTTTAATTAAATATACATATCCATGTACATATATTTAATTACTCCAACACATTACACCAAAAAAATTTCATAATTTCTAATTTTAATTAATCTAACATCCAATAAGTTCCTTAACTTCCAATTCCAATTAACGTAACACCAATATTTAGTTCTTTAAAATTTTGGAATGTTACGGATTGAATATAAAACAATTAAATTAGAGAGATAAATTTATATTTTTGTTTGTAACAAACTTATTTCACCCTAAACTCTTTATAACATTTATAATTTCACCGTGAATATATATATAACCAACAAATTTACAAATTATCACTCAAATTTCTTATATTAGTTAGACAATTAAGGATATATTATGTACTCTTAACTTATTTATCTTCAAATGCTCTAATTTTAGTCTATTGACATCATTTTATATTTTTATAAAAACATGAAAAAAAATATATATCAGGTATATAAGGATATTTTTTTATCATAAAAAATTTTCAATATATTAATTTTATTTATTAAAAACTAAGCTTTCTTTATAATTTTTTTTAACTCAATTACTAAAATTATTATAAAAAGAAAATACCAAATTAATCTCCATCTATCTATCCATAAAAAAAAAAAAAATTAGCCCTCACAAACTAGTAGCAATAGTTTTTTTTTTTTGGTCAAAAAATAAACTTACCATATATTAATCTTATTTATTAAAATAAAATATTCATTTTAAAAAAAATTCACAAGTAAACATTATAATTTTTTTTACCAAATTCATCACCATCAATATATAAAAAAGAAACAATCCCTCCTAAATTGTTAGAAACAATTAGATTTTCGATCAAGTTGTTGTACATGTATAATGTTGATCTTTTTTCATCGCACGATGGTCACGGCACTCCAATATTCAACAAAAATAACGTAAACTTAATTTAAAATAAGGTACTTCAATATTCAACAAATACTAAAATACGATTTGCTATCATTTAGTCTTATCACATAGTTATACATTTGATCATGTTATTATTTTTCTCATAAGCTAGTATATTTTCTAAATCCAAATTTTTTAAATTGGATTCTAAAACATGATTATATAATAATTTAAAGCAATATAAATTTTAAATTTAATCATTTAGTTTACCTCTAATTGAATTCTGAATTTTGTAGCTTTTAGAACCAACACAAAATTTATTTTATTAAAATTAAAAAAGTTGAATGTTACAGCAAATCTTTGTGAAAAAAAGATAATATCTATTTTTTTTTTCTTCAATATACTAGTTTACTAAAATATTATGAGGATGATAAATAGAAAGAAACAATATGAATAATAAATTTCTTTTTTTAAACTAATAATTAATATATTAATAAATTTCATATTCACAATTATATGTTATTAGTAATTTTTGTTTTGTAACTTACACTATGAACTTTTATCATTGTATTAATTGTTCTTGTACAAATTAGTTTTTTTTATTATCTTTTTCATCTTTGAATTGTGTAAATATGATACATCATGTGTTTTTAGAGTATGAAGTAATTTAAAACATTAAAAATGGATAACATGTTTGTTTAACTATTATTATATGTTACCAATAAATCAAATTTAATAAATAAGCAAATTAAAATATAAGTAGAACATTATAACCAAAATTTGGCAAGAGTAATAAATATATGGCATATTAATATTTTTTTTAAATCCATGATTGGTAAATTACTATGATATTCATGATAATAGTTATTAATCGGTACTAAATGAAAAATAATTAAAATTGTGAATTTTTTATTTTAAAAAAAAACACTAAATGAAAAGTTGGTTTAAAAAGTCATGATGTATATTGTTTCTATAAAATTCATTCAAGTAATACAATAAATTCAAACAATAAATAAAATTTTCAATTCATAAAAATAATAGATGTTTTGAAATTTATGAAAGTGTGAAAAGTGTAAATTGTGTATTTAGACTAAAAAAACAGTGAAAAATATTTGGTAGAATAGTTATTATGCCACCAATAAATTAAGTTAATAAAAAATTAACAAATAAAGAAAAAAGTAAAATTGATTTTATAAATGTTACAATGATGAGATCTAATTTGAGATATTATAGTTTGTTATTATTATTATTTCTTTAATTATGTGTGAAAAAAAAATATTAAAATGTTTTATATTAATGGATGATATCATGCTACATTCAAAATCTAAAGAAAAAAAATTAATTTTTGGTAGGATGAGATAATAAAATCTATAGTTTGTTTAAACTATTTATTCATATTAAACAATATTTAAACATGCAAGTTTTTAGTAACTTGTAAAATAGTTGTTCTTAACTTTTATATACAATTTATTTTTTGTTTGCATTTTCAATTATGTAGAAAATTTAATGACAATAATCGTAATTTATGAAATAATAAACGATATTAGTTAAAGATAATAAAAAAGAGAATTTTTAAAAATAGAAGTGACAAACTATTTATGACCCATAGCAAAATTTAATCCAAATCTAAAATTGGTAACCAGAATTTTAATTCAAGCTTAAATATATTTTTTTCTATAAAATGTAAATATTTTCTATTTTTTTATTTATGTAAATTTCCCTAATAAAAATGTCATTAATCATAAGTTGCATGTGTTAAAAATAGTTGCAACTAATAACAATTACAATGAAATGCATGTTTTTTATATTAATAAAAACTATTTCTCCACATTGATTTTCTTTCCAATATGCATAACTTCTTGTACATTGCAATCTTCTTATTCTTCAATTGTATTGATCTCGTGGGCTATAAAATATGCTCTTGCTCTGTTCATTTCATTTCTTTTGTTCAATTGAATGAGAAATTTGTATTTTTGCCTTCAGTTAGTGCCAACTTTCTGTAGGTATTTGATTGTTCATTCTTGGAAAATTGCCAAAAATAGGCTAAAATGGAGTAGAAAATGAATTTTAGGATTAATTTTGAAAAAGTAGATTTTTATGACAAATTGAAAGTGAAATGTCTAACGTACCCTTATTTAATTTTTTTCCTTGCTTCTATCTTCAACCTCTTTTTCTCTCTTCAACCTCTCTTCAATGTAAAACACACCACGTAAAGAAAAAGAAAAAACTCATTTGTCGTTCTTTTCCTCTCTGAAAAGGTTGTCAGCTTTTTCGCTTCTACTCCAGTGAACGTCCCACGGACTGTAGTGCCTTTTAATAAAACTTTTTTTTGTTTTTTTGTTATTTTTTCCTTTGAATTGTGTTGTGTTATATATATATATATGAATCTTAAATGTATTTTAATTGTTTCAAGTTGATTTAGGGTTGTTTTAGAGATCTTTCGAAGAATGTCAGTAAGTTATTTTTTTTTTATTTTGCAAACATCTCGCAAGTTTTTAAGTTCAAATGTTTAATCTCAAATGAATTATATACTTGTTCTAATGTGATTTAAGGTACTTTTAACTATTTTTTTTTTGTATCTGGCAATCTTGTAAACATCTCGTAGTTGCCAAAATTTAAATGCCCAAGGCTGAATTATTTATATACTTATTTAGGGTGTGACTATGCATGTTTTATTTAGTTTTTAGCTGCTGTTTTTTAATCTCACAAAATAAGTCATATACTTTTTTATGTGATATGTCAAATTCTAACTTCAAATCAATTTTTGCAGGAACTAAAAAGTTTAAGGTAATTTAAGGATGTCACATATTTGGATTTTAGTGCGTTACTGTGGTACATGAGATGAGGGATGAAGAAAATATGAAGGAGGCATGTTAAAAGACATTGTTGCCAGTAAATAAATAACACATAAAGATTTACAGGCAAAATTATATGACTTTGCAGAAGTTGACCCTACAGAGTTCGACATAATGATTGTATGAGATAAAAGTGAAAAACAAAGCTCCTCCATTTGAGTTAAGCAATGACTATGATTTGAAGTTTTATATTCTTAGTGAAAATCCATTGGAGGTCTCCCTATACATCTCATTTGAGCCTAAAAGCAATCAAAGCAAGAAAGTGTTAAAGAAATATTACAATTCAGTATCCGTGAGCAATCAAGTTCATAACTTAAACTCTCATCCTCCAATTGCAATGAATGTAATAAATGAGAATGAAGTTCATATTGGTGAAGTTCAAGTTGGCTTGTGTGATAACATGATAGGGACTACTGTGGCTATATGGAAATCATATGAGTCATATGATTCGAAAGATGATACTACTTTTACATGGGAGCCAGTTGAGATAAACAGTGAATCGTTTGACATCCCATAATATAGAGATGCTCCTACATCGCAAAGAAAAATCTAAAGTTCATTACAGCTCTTCTAGCCAAAAGTTGAAGACAAAAAATGAGTGATTGGTCCGAAGTCTACAAGTGAGGAGTTGGATGTAGGACAAATATTTTTTTGCAAGAGAGATTTGTCAATGAGATTTAGTGTCTTGACAATGAAAAAAAATTCAGTTTGTAGTAAAAAAATTTACAAAAGAGGTTCTTTTTGTTAGATACATTGACAACAAGTGTGGTTGGAGATTGTGAGCAGTGAGTTTGAAGGATTCAAGATTAAAAAGTATGTCAGAGTTCATCCGTGTTCTCTTCAGTTTTTGAATCGTGACTATAGGCAAGCAAAATCTTGGGTTGTTGGAGAATTAATAAAGTTCAAATTTGAGGGAGTTGGTCGTCTATACAAACCATCTGATATCGTAGAAGACATAAGTCAAGACTATGGCATAAATATGAGTTATAAAAAAGCATGGCGTGCTAGAGAAAATGCATATGAACAAGTGCAAGGGTGTCCTGAAGAGTCATATAATCTATTGCTTAGATATGGTGAAGCACTCAAACTTACAAATCTAGGTACAATATTTCACATGGAACTTGAAGATGATCGTTTCTTTAAATATCTTTTCATAGTTGTTGGTCATGTGTTCGAGGAATCTTAAATTGTATTAGACCGATCATAGTCGTAGATGGAACATTTCTTAAGAACAAATATCAGCGTCAGTTGATAGTTGTCGTTTGCTTAAATGGTAACAATCAAAATTTTTCCTCTTACCTTTAGAGTGGTTGATAGAGAACAGATGCTTCAATATAGTGGTTTTTAGAGAAACCGAAAGGTGCAATAGGAGAGGTGCCTAATCTAGGCTTCGTAACATATCAGAAAACATGCTTTTCTAAGGGTATTTCATCGATTTTTCCCTCTGCATTCCATGGCCTTTGTGTCCAACATTTGACTCAAAATTTAAATGACATGATAGCTACTTTGTTTTACAATGCATCAAGAACATATCGTGGATCAACGTTCTTAGAATTGTAGAGAAGTATTCATGCATTTCCTAATGGTTTAGGGAAATATTTAAACGACGTTGGAATAACATAGTGGTCTCGTGTTTACTGTCTAGGAATACGATATAACATGATGACAATAAATATAGCAGAGTCCATGAATTCTATACTGAAAGAACCAAGAGATTTGCCTATTGCTTCATTCCTTGAATATGTTCGAGCTTTGCTACAATGTTGGCTTTGGGAGCATCGAGAAGAAGGCATTAAAGTGACGTCAACATTGACTAAATGGGCAGAGTTAGTTCTACAAAAATACAAGAATGAGCTTTGACAATGAAGGTTAACCCAATTGACTATTGCTAATTCCATGTTAAAGATTTAGATAAAGAGGAGGTTGTAAATCTTCATAAACAAGAGTGCACTTGTAAGGAGTTTCAAGCTCAGCAACTACCATGCGCACATGTCATTGCTGCAGCACAAGTTCGCAATATAAATATATATAGTTTATGTGTTAATTATTACACTAATGAATGTTTATTGGCAGCATATTCGGAGGTCGTCTATCCAGTTGGGAATCAGTCAGATTGGAAGACAAGTGAAGACTATGTGCATATGACTGTCTTACCTCCGAAAGTAGTAAAAAAAGTTAGTCAATCAAAGAAAAAAAGGATTCCAAGTGTCAATGAAGCACCAAAATTGCATAAGTGTGGTCGATGTAAAGAAATAGGCCAGAATAAATTAGCGTGTACTAATCCAATTTCATACACTGAGAAGTCGAGCATACAAGATTAGTTCCTAAATCAGTGTCAACAGTCGCCTTCTGTGTTCATGACTTTCTTTGCTTCAAGCTTATATGAGGTAAATTCTTCTTTTTCATTCGAAATTGGGTACTTGTGGCTTACGGTTCATTATTTCTTTAAATTAATTAACAAAGAAAATTGGGTAGTGAACAAGTAGCCATTTTTTAAAGTAGGGTCTGAGAAGGAAATTAGAGGTTGAGTAATTATTTTTTCAATGATGGTTCCTGTCTTGGTATGTAGTATTAGTGTGCTTATACTTGCCTTTGTAACGTCCTTATATTTGTCCTTGTATGATTTCTGTTTATTTGTCTTGGTATGCAATATCAATGTGTTTTTTCAATGATGGTTTCTGTCTTAGTATGAAGGATAGTTTCTATCTTGGTAACATATTTTTAGTAACTTCAATGTGTCATTGTTTGGTTCTCTAAATGGAATGCTTATATTGTAGTATCAGTGTCTCATTTCCCAAGTGAGTTTTTTTAATGATGCTTTCTGTCTGATATTGTGGTATCACAAATTCATATAATTCCTTGTTTTTTTTTGTTAACTTTTTTTCCATGTTTTGACTGGGAAAGTTGTCCTCTTTCATTTATTTTTGTCTTTTGCCTTTGCTTTTGTAAACCATAATTTAGTCATTATCATAATTGTTGTTTTTGGACTTATAACCTTCTATGAATCTTATCGTTCAAATAATTTGTATTTATTGAATGCATTTGATTAGATCACTCTGATTATTTTCTCCCTCGCTGGTCACGTTTTTCTTGGTTTGAAGCTATAGTATGTAACGTAAAGAGAACCCAATGTGTAGTGTAAATCATTTCCCAAGTGTGTTTTTTAAACTATTGCACGTTATAGCTTGGTTTGTGCTTGAGTTGTTTGCAAAATCACAATGTAAAAAAAGTTTCTTGTTTTAATGCAGGTGGAAGATGGTCTTTTTCAGATGGTGGAAGAACAATCTTCATTTATCTTGCAATATTAATGATGGTTCTAATGATTCTTTAGTTGTTGAAAGGTTAAAATGTATTAGTAAGGATAATTTTAGAAGCTGAACATCAAGATTATCGAGAACATGGAACTTAACATATGAGAAATGTCCAAGTATCAAACAACTTTGATTTCTAACCTTTTTTTTTAAGTTCAATGTGTTTCAATATAGTCGACATCATGACATTCAATTCTTGAACATTTGACTTTAGGCGTCTAAGTTCATTCTCAACAACCGTTACTCGATCTTGGAGTTTCAGAACAACCTCTTTGATCTTAGACTTCCACTTCTTTTTCTTACCCTTTTTGAAGTCATCTTCATCATTACTAGCCTCTCTTGCTCGTTTTGAACCACCGTTCTTTGCAGAAACAATGTTAGATGGATGAGGTTCGTCAAAAAGTTCACCTGAAGATATTCTCAACTGCTCCTCTTCAGGTGTCATCTCAATTACCGCCTTAAGTATGAACTACAAAGTGAAAAAGCAAATGTAGTTAGGCCAAACAAAAAGAAACACAGTCATGCATTTTTAAGTTAATTATTTAGGTTGCTACTTACCATTGATGAGTCAAACACCTGGCTCTGTAGGACATGAGACTTCGGAGATAGTTCGCACACCTACCTTAGCATTTGTGGTATGTCATCATTATTTACTTTATATACACCACATCCAGTGATGGTTAGTATATTTCATCTTAGTTGACTTCTTCTTTCCCTTGGCACGTTGCATATCCAAGGCTCATTTTAAGACACAAAGCGTACGTCTACAAACAAGCAATCCTCAATCATAATTGTTAAATGTGTTCCAATCATCTGCGATCCTAAATAAATTTCGGTCTACTTTTGTTCGCCTATCTTGTTCCTAAAAATGAAAGCTCTATAAAGTACACTAAAGCTAATTTAACCATGTCATCGTCAACTCCCTCGTATTCCATAAATGTGTCATCTAAGTCACTTACATAGATAAACTTTTTTTCTTTGAAGAACTTGTCCAACAATCTACTATTCCCAACCAATTGAATAGACTCTGTTGGAGAATTCCATAGACTCGTTATGATGTTAAACTCTCTCCTACCGAAAGTACACATAACTCCCTCTATCAAGAAACTTATATGATCATTCCCTTCATCTTCCACCTCTCTTAACAATGAGTAGTGGATGAGAGACTTATTAAAAATAATATTAGGATCCAAAAAGTGGTCGAACTTTGTTTTCCTAAATAAGGTTAATTGATCTGGTTTCAGTTTAGCCTTAATATTACTTGTTGTATTTTTTAAATGAGACAAAAAACTTACTAAACTCTGAAAATGATGAGAAGGTCAATCTTGTACATGGGTTCGTCAGTTGATGTCGAAGTCATACTGAAGCCTAAACAAAAAATAAACAAATGAAATATAATTGCATAAGAGACTTACTAAACATGTATACAAATATAAGAACCTAAGACTTATTAAACATGCATAGAATCATTCTAAATGGCTTAGAAAAGGATAGCAATATCATTTTGAAACTTGTATTGAAATTTTGAAAGGTGCGAGATAGGTGTGAGATAAAACATTAGGGTCTACTAAACTTACTAAACATGCATTAAATCACACTAAGTGGTTTATGAAGGTTAGTAATTTCATTTTGAAACTCTTAGTGAAATTTTGATAGGTTCGAGATACGTGCGATATAGAACAAGATTATTAAACTTTACAATCCTAAAAAATGCAAAAGCCAATACTGTTATTCTCTCTAAAGCTTTCAATTTTTATTCTTTTTATCTTTTTCTTGAGAGAATTCTTATTGTATTGTGAGTATTAAATTTGTGAGCTTCAAATTGTATACTCACTCTTTTAGAGAGTTTTTTTTTTGTGTGTGATTTAAAACTTCAACATATTGTAACGATTGAATCCTAACCCGTGGAAAGGATCGAGTTTGATCTTGAACTCAAAAAAAGAGCAAGTAGTGATTCGGCTCTAATCTATGGAAAGAGTCAAAAAAAGATTTCCAATCAAAATCCTAAGAGGTGCTTGAAAAAGTGGATGTAGGTTGAGTTTAATCGAACCACTATAAAATTAGTGCGTTTTCTTCTCTACCTCTTTTCTAATTATTTTTACATTTAATTTTAGTTACCTATTCTTATTGGTTGAATTGATTGCATACTTCCATTCATATCTTATCGATCTTGTTATTTAGCAAATTTTACAAAGTTCTTTATTTAATTTAAAAAACATCTAATTAGTTGAATTTACTTTTTATTTGTTAAAAAAGTTTAATTAAACCCTTATTCACCCCCCTCCCCCCTCTAGGGTTGCCATACCGATCCAACCATACCATGTTTTACATTTTTCAAACCATGGTCTTTCTTTATTAGATATAGTGATAATTGATGCCATGAAAGAACAATATATAGCTTCAGCCATTCATTCAGTTATATTTTTTATGCTAACTACTTCAGCTTCTTGCATTCTTCTTGAAGGATTCATAATGGACAACTTTCTATAATCAAGTAAATTTTCTCTCGTGCATAATATGTTTGCATGTATTATTTGTTTGTGACATAAATAACTTCAAATAGAAACATAGTTATATAAATTTAGTTAAAAGTATCTAGCACCTAGCTCCTTTGTATCTAGAAGTTTTGGATCAATAAGGATAATACTCAACATAGTTGTTGACAAACTCACTTCCCTTAAAAAAAATTAAAGAAAAAACACTAAGAATATACATTTAATTTACCAACAATTAATTATATGATTTCCACATAAAGAGACCTTATAATCTTATATTTAATCCTGATATATACCTTCGTAGATCTCAACTTTAACATTGGTTGTCACAATTGTAGGATTATTGTTAGCATATTCTTCAATTTCTAAACCTTCATTTTTCGCCAAATCACTCCATAATGTTAACTTCATTGTAAAACAACTTCAAAATAGAACATTGTTTGAATATATATGGAAAAAATAAATCAATGTGAATAACAATAACTTAAATCAAAATAAATAAAATATCTATTTACAGTAGCTCTTATCCATAAGATAAATATCTCTTTTTGTCAAACTTCTGTTGTTTGAGTTTTTCATTTTGATTTCTGTTATGGATCATACATAAAAAACAATTCCTACAAAATCTATTCATAAAATAGAATTAAATTAAACAAATAAATAAATGAGAAAAACAACATAAACCAATAAATTAAGTAATCAATTTACATACCTATTAATGTTTTTTTTGTCAAGCAGTGATGGAATTGCTTGAATTCAATAGAGTCAAATTTCAACATATTAAAATTGCTTGACCCTTCTAGTTCTTCGATCTCTGATGAAGGGGACAAACTAATTTCAATGTTCGGATTAATGCTTGAAAATTTTGTATTAGCCGACTTCACATTTTTATTTTGTATAAATATGATTTATTTTTGTCAAACCCCACCCCTCAGACCTGCTTGCTTGTCTCATGAAATGCAGTGCTACTTGAGCATCCTTGACGCGGTCGATGACAAAGATACTCTTCTTAACCTCCTTAACTTAGCTTAATCTCCAAAACACTTAACATAACAAATAAACTTTAGGTGATGAGAACTTAACATGGAAAAGATGAAACAAACTTTAACTTTATTTTCAATAAGGCGAATACAATAATATACAGAAACAACACTTAATCGAAAATACAATAACACTTAAACTTAAAACGCCTGGCAACTTCTCGCCCAGCAAGCTCAAACTTCCTCTACTTTTGACCTTAATGCCTAAGTCCTGGAAGGTAAATTTTGAAAGAATAAGTCTAAAAGACTTAGTGAGGTTTTATGAAATCCTTTTCGCAATATCTTTTCATGAATATCGTTTCACATAAACAACATCAAATTATTTCATTATGCATAAACCTTTATTTATGCTTAATAAACACATTTATAATAATCTCACATAAACACACATTAGTTAACATTCATTCCTTTCGTCAAGGATCCTAAATTGTTCTCTATGCTTGGTCTCATTACCTCACGTTTGACTAATGTATCAACAACATCTGAGAACATACTGATTCGTCCTTGTTTCTCAGGCCGCTAAGCTTTATACGCTCCTTTCAATGCATAAGCCAGCTTCTTATCACCATATGGTTCGTACTCTCCATGGTGGCCTTGACTCTTTATGTGCATATAAAAGTGAGCATCATTTCAATGAATCAACTAATGGATTGAAAACCATTTCATAGCATGAAAATCGTAATCATCAAATCAAGCTTTAACATTATAAATCATACTTGAACACATATAAACTTTTCATAGAAATCTATTTTTGACACAGTTTCTCATTTGAAACCATCTTTCAAAATAGTAAAGCAGAATCACAAAACTTTTAAGAAGAAAATCACTCACAGATCGTAGATCAAACTCTTGGCTGATATGTTTGTTTGATTTCTTCTTGTCCAAAACCTCTTTGATCCAACACGCCACACCCAACAACCTTCGATGCCCATAAACTCTTTTTCGGCCAGAATCTTTCTTCCACTTTAGAGCTTAAAACACATAAATTCTAGAACTCAAATGAAAATATTTCCTTCTACAAATTAGTTGCAAATTGTCTTAATATTCCCACCTTAAAATTTCAGCTTTAGATTTCAACGGATGAACTCTACATCCCTCTAGACGTCCACTTTGTTCAGAATCACCTATATCCTGACCTTTCTTGCTTTCTACAACTAAAACTCAATACTCCCTTACTCAAATTAAATGAATAGCCCCATCTTAGAAAATAGACTTAAAATGAAAACTTTTGAGAGTAATTTTACTCAAAAGTCACAAGTGAACTATGAGAAATTCAATATTGTAATTTGTCTATTTTTAAAGTCCATTGCATAAATTTATGTTGACTCCTCATTCTTGCTTAATGTCACCTTAAACCTTTTAAGACACTTCTTGCTTACTTTTATACCTCAAAATGCATGTTAACAAGGCTTTGATACTTCATTAAATCCTTAAATCATGTCTTTGTTGGAATTTATATCCTAAAACTCCTAGTTTGTAATCATATTCTATTCAATAAAGTCATTATTGATTCTATAATCTTAAAGCCAATAAACTAAGGGCCCAAGGCTATTATTGAGTAAACTTGAACTTTATGTAGAGACATAATCTCGGGGGTAAAACAGTACTTTGACCCAGCTAAGATTATGAACAACCTGTGAAGGATTAACTTACTTATCATGGTTATATCACATGGACACAAATATATCTATAATGAGGGGAGTGCAACTACGAAACTTTAGTGGAATGATCCGTTAGTTAACAAAGATTGATTAACTCGGTCTAAAAGATTTAGACAGTTAATTTCGAATCATTGGAGCCCATGATCTATAGGTCCATTAGGTTCCCCGGCTAGCTCACAAGGAATTAACTTAGAACATTATGATGGAATAATTCGAATTATTCAAATTAGGTAAAGAGAGAGAAACCGACAAATATATCTGATATAGTCATCGCTTATAACTTAAAATAGAGCTTCATGTTTAAATGTGATTTAAATATGAATATGGATTTATATTTGGAAACTCGAAATTGATGAAAAAGGTTAAAGATGTAAAAAGTCAAAATGTTGACTTTTGACTTTGAAAAATCTAACTTTGACCGACTTTATATTCAAATGTGAATTGAATTTTGGAGAAATGAATACAGATTCATGCTTATGAGGTTGAAATTAGTCAAAACGGACAAAATGGTTAAAAGTCAAAATGTTGTCTTTGGACTTGAAAAAATCAAACTATGAATTTGATTTAAATGTTGAATTACCATATTTCCCTTAGACTAATTTAAATAATAACACAGATTCATGCTTGTGAGGTTGAAATTAGTCAAGACGGACAAAATGATTAAAAGTCAAAATGTTGTCTTTGGACTTGAAAAAGTCAAACTTTGAATTTGATTTAAATGTTAAATTACCATAGTGCCTTAGACTAATTTAAATAATAACACTTGTTGAGATTTGACAAGCTTATCACTTGCATGTGATACACAAGTGACTTATTGCATGCAAGACACCTATCCCACTTAGAATGCCAAGTGGTGAGATAGGAAAGCTCTTGCATGTAGTTTGCTTGTAAACAAGTTTTATGCAAAGGTGAAATGACTCTTGGATTTGAAATTGAAAATTAATTTTTGTAATTTAAAATTACAAAGATAAAAAAAAGAAAAAAAAGCCAAGAACTCCTTTTATTTTTGTCTCTCTCAACATCAAAAATAAAAAACAAAAAGAAAAGGGAAAAACCAAAAGGTTAGGTTCTTCCAAATATATCATTTCTCTCTATTTCTCCACCATTTTTTAGTCCTACAACTCAATACTAAGTCCAAAAAAAAGCGGATCAACGCTAGTGGTAGTCCCACCTTTGATTTCGTGAGAAGATCATGAAAAGCACGTGAGGAGATTACAATAAAAGAAAAGCATCAAAGGTGAGTTTTTTTTTTAACCCTATTTTGTTTCTCTTAAGACTAATGCATTTTGATCACTAAAGTGTTTAGTCATAATTAGAGTAAAATTCGATCCAAATCCCGCTGCGTATGTCTACCGTATCCATCAATTTTGATAGTGTTATTGAAGATCTTTAGTGTCGATTGGCCTTTGTTGTCGTTTTAAAACTGACATTAAAGTCTTATTTTTTATCTATTTTTATAAATTATTTTTTTAAACCGACATCAAAGTCTTATTTTTTGCTCTATTTTTATAAATTTATTTTTATTTAATTGTTGCATTATTGTCTATTTTTTATAAACCGACATTGGGTACATGTAGATAAATATTTTTTTCTCACACCAATAAATCAATAAAATTAATATTATTTTACAAACTACACTATTTTTCTTTTACATTTGTAGACACAAAATGAAATCTTAATATTGTGTTTGTATATACATTATACAATAATACATGAAAACAAGATCCTAATACAAGTCTTAAATAACAAATTTTAAATGCCTTCATAGTCTTCAACTTTCAATGATCGCTTCGATCTATAAAATCGCTTAGCTTAGCTGGATATCTCAGACCAAAATATACTTTAGAATGATTAAATCCAGATTCTGCAAAATTATGTTGATAGAGGCCAACATTTGCTCCATCCACAATAGCATTACAATGATTATATACATCTAACCATTCATTAATAAACAAAACAAAAATTACATGTAAGGCCAAGAGGAAATCAAATTTTTTTAACTGTAACAGTTTTCATTAAGAATAAAAAATAAAAATATAAGTGCATCTAAAAACCAAAATAATCAAGGATTCTTACCATTTCCAGCCAAGTATATCTGTGTAAAGAACAGTCCAAGTGCATTTTCTTTCAAGATGCCCAAGCTAACTTGTCCCTTTAACTTAGTATAAAATTTATGAAAGTAGTGCACATAACAAATTTCTGGTTCAACATTTAATTTATAAATAGATGAAATAACCTATGACAGCAACTAAGAAAAATAAGCAACTAGCCTTGTCAACACAAATAAAGTTCCATTACAAAAAGAAGAAAGGACATTGAAAAGTGAGCAAAGGTATGAATATAACAATAATTAGTAACTATTTGGTTTTTAGATTTTGATAATTAAACCTATATGAACATCGACTCCACTCCATTTTTTTGCTTTGTTATCACCATTTTATTCGCGTTTTTAGAAACAAAAAGTCAATTTCAATAGAATTTTTCACCTACGTACCTTCTTACATGGAACCATGATAGCAGAATATATAAGACATCTAATTATGTCCAACTCGTCCGATACAAGAGGCAGGTATTTCTTTAACTTTACAACTACAGGATTCTAAAAAGCTAAGGATTTAGGATTACTACCCAGAAGAAGACCAATGTAATAAAAACGGATTCCCACAGTTTCTTCATATTAGGCAGCCTTTTTCTATCATTTTCCTTAATCTAGATGTTGTAGATCAAAGTAATTCATTGATAAAAATTAGCTACAATGATCAAACTGAAAATTTTGTTATAGAAGTTAAACATGCTGAAGCATATACTTCCTTCCTCTTCCTCTCCCTCCTTCCAAGTATATACTCACAAAATGAATCAATGTGTTGATAGCAATGCACATGTACACTAAAATACATTGGCTATGAAGCCTAAACAATTTACTTGCTTATTGGAAGAGTCTGTGTGTAAACCCGATATTTTTTCTTTGTCTATTTAATTTTATTCTTTTTATGTGAAAGGAATAAAAGAAAAAGGGAAATTAAGTATATATGTATATGTAAATATATAATATATTTATTGGTTGTTATTAAGTAAAGTAAAGTCAAAAGAAATGAAATAAGGAGGATTTTCAATCAGTGGATTTTGTTTGTGTAATAAACACATCCACCTCCAATTTTGTTTCATTCCTTTTTTCACCATTTTCTTCACCATACCAAAATTTCAGAGACTTTAAAGGGAAGAAGACTGAGAGAGGAAGAAGAAGAAGTTCAAGAATTTTTCGATAAAGAACACAGGGAGTTTGCAAGATTAATTTCTCTATAGTTCACTAAGCACATCTCTGATTTTTTATGCATTCCGAGCTACAAAAACAGAATTAAGAGGTAAGGTTTAAATTTAATGAAAGATAATTCATCTTCAAATAAATTTTATGTGGAAAGCTTGAGAAAATTCTGATGTTCATTGGGTGAATTTTGACAAAGAACACAGGGCAAGTAGTTTTCTCGCGAATTCAGGAGATCTCTGGTTTTTCTGTATTTCAAGGTGTACCAATGGAGTTGGATCTCTATTTGGTATGGTTGGAAATATTATCCAATTTCTTACAACTTTTGTGAAGAAACCATAAATCAGAAACGACTAAAAATAAGTGAAATTGCAGAAACAAGTTAAAGGGGTCATTGTATACCCAATTTTGGAGTGGTTTAGTTTCGAGGGCTACCTCAGATTATACACAGGGAATCAGATTTATATGTCTTGAGGTAAGTTTTAGAGGACCTCAAAATGAAGATTTTGAAATAAAGAAATATAATTTTGGTTAAGTATTGAAAGAGTTATGATCATTTTAATTGTGTGTTGTGAATCTGGAAAATTCTGAGAAAAGTGTAGAGTTTAGTTAACTAGAGTCTGGAAAATTCAGCAATATCCTTAGTGAGCTATGTGAAGCATAATATTTAGGTTTCTGATACTCGGTTATCATTATTTAACAGGCCAAGAAGAAATAGGTCGGATTTACAGATCGAGAAACTAGTCTTAAGAATGTGAGTGATCAAGACCAGTTTTGAAAATACTTTTTTTTATTTTCTCCTAATTATTAAATATGATTGATTGATCTACACGTTTATTTACAAGCTTTGAAAATCATTTGAATTCCATGATTATTTTCATGCATGAGTTACCAATGTTTTGATTTAAGAACTACAGGTTTTCACGAACAATCTAAGTAAGCTTGAGCTTTACGAAAGATAAAGATAGCAGGTATGTTTTAATGTTTTTGTATCATTTTTTTTGATGTTTCTATTAACTACATGACTGAGGTATTGAACCTGAGGCTATATGGTACTGTGTGCACACAGGTTAGATTCTGTTGTTGACATTAAGTGTACTCCATAACAACGATGCTGTCGTGAGTGCTGGGTGGGCCCACTATGACAAAGATGATGGAAGTACTGTGCGGGCCCACTACATCGTAGAGCTCGTAAACATTGTTGTACTGGGTGTGCCCTACACAACATAGATTTGTCATGTTAGTTAAAATATTTTGATATACTTGATATGCCTTACTAGATTTCAACGATGTATTTACTGAGTTCTTGAGGAAACTATTTTTACTATTACATGTTTATGTTCACGACTTGTATAAATAGATTTAAAGTGTAAGATTTCACGTGCTCTTACCTATAAATTTATAGTATTAAACTGAGTTACTCACTAAGCTTCATAGCTTACTCCTTCCAAAATGTTTTATCCACTTTCCAGGTAGAGATCGCTTGGTGCCTGATAGACTGCCTTAGTCTGCTGAAGCTTCAATATCGATAGCCAGTACGTGGTTAGAGTTGTGCATAGAGTCTGTTGTGTTATGATGTATATATCTTAGTATGATATAGATACTCTA
>JBBPDI010040106.1:0-21367 GCA_037974545.1 Cucumis variabilis
CAAATAAAATAACACTTTATTTTATTAGATAAATAAAATGTTTGTATAACATACACAATTACAAACTACAAGACCACGAGATTTAGGGCATCAATCTCAACATTTACAACGTATCTGTAGTCTCTTGTCGTTGTAATAACGGTTTTTAACTTTTGTGATAGTTGCAGTACTATTGCAATGAATCAATATGGTTAGTACCGATCTTTCCTATATGAAAATCCTTGATAGCAAGCTTCGAAGCTAACTTTCTTCTTCATTAGCAGTAGCTAGTGCTATCATTTCTGACTTCATTGTTGACTGAGCTAAAATTATCTGTTTTGTGGATTTCCAAGCAACATCTCCTTCTGCTATATTAAAAATATAGCCACTCGTAGCCTTTGAGTCATCTGAGAGAGAGTTTCAATCAACATCACTGTAACCTTCTAGTACAACGAAATTTTTTTGATAATGTAATCCTAGGTTTTAAGGTTTCTTAAGATATCTCATTACTCTTTCTACTGCATTCAAGTGTTCTAAGCTAGGTCTGCTAGTAAACCTATATAGTAACCCTACATTTTAAGCTATATCTGGTCTAGTGCAGTCAGTAGTGTATCTTAGACTTCTTATGATGCTTGCATATATGGATTGATTAACAATGTTGCCAATGTTTTTTAACAACTTAACACTAGAATCATAGGGTGTACAAGCTGGTTTGCTATCAAAGTATATGTATTTTTTTAGGATCTTCTCTATGTAATAGGATTGATTTAAAGAAATTCCCTTTTCAGTTCTAGTAATTTTGATGCCTAGGATTACAATAGCTTCTCCAAAGTCTTTCATTTCAAAATTTGCACTCAACATTAATTTTACATCGTTTATGACGTGCAAGTTTGATCCAAAGATTAATATGTCAACTACATATAAGCATATGATAGTGTATAAGTCATTTCTAGTCTTATAGTAGATGTATTTATCACTCTTATTTACTTTGAATCCTTTAGACATGATTAGATTATCAAACTTTTCGTACCATTGCTTAGAGCTTGTTTTAGGCCATAGAAGGGATTTATCTAGTTTATAAACTGTAGATTCTTGACCATGAACTATGAAACCTTCAAGTTGTTCCATATAGATCTCTTTTTCTAAATCACCGTTTAGAAGGATAGTATTAACATCCATTTGATGTACTGAGAGATTGTTCAGGACAACTATAGAAATCAACGCTCTAATTGAGGTGATTCTAGTAATTAGAGAGAAGGTGTCTAAAAACTCTATGTTTCTCCTCTAACCAAAACCTTTTTGTTGCTAATCTAGCCTTGTACTTATTTACTAATCCATCAAGTTTGAGTTTCTTCCTCAAAACCCATTTACAACCTATTGCTTTGCAGCTAGAGGTATGTCATGATCAAGGTGCCAAGTCCTATTTGATTCAAGAGTTCATTTCATCATTGATAGCTTCTTATCATAAGTTGACATCTACTGAGGATGAGACTTCTGTTAGATCTGTAAGATCTTCTTCTACATTGTACATTTCGAAGTCTTCTCCAAAGTCTTTTATGGTTCTCATTCTCTTACTTCTTCTAGGTTTAGGACCTACTTCCTTATTTTGGGGTTGGATCCTAACTAAAGGTAAGCTACTGGAACTTGAGCCCTCACTAGTTTAACTATTTAGTCTCCCACTATTTCTAGATTTAAAAAGAAATCTATTTTCGAAAAAGTCAACATCGTTTGATTCTATGATTATCTTATTTTTTAAGTAATAGGAACTATAGACTTTACTATTTTCATCGTATTCTATAAAGACACACTCATAAGCTATACTGGCTAGTTTTCTTCGTTTAGGATTAGGAATTCTAACATAGGCTAGGCAACCCCAAGTTCTAAGATAAGATAGGTTTGGTGTTTTATTCTTAAGGATTTTGTAAGGTGAGATTGTTTTGTTTGATTTAGGAATCCAATTAAAGACATAATTAACTGTTTTAATTATTTTACCTCACCGAGATGGTGTTGCTCCTGAATCAAGCAAGACAACAACTACTAACTCAATTAAAGTTCTATTCTTTCTTTCAGCTTTACCATTCATTTTAGGAGAATAAGATGCAGTTTTTTGTGTATTATTCTTTTTGAGTCATAGAACTTATTCAAGACAACTGAATCATGTTCCTTTATTGCTACGAAGTCTCTTTATTCTTTTATTAAATTGATTTTCTATTTTAGTTACAAACACCTTAAGAGACATCTCTTTTATTGTTAAGCAAATAAGTAAAAGTAAAGTTGAAAGTCATCTATAAAGGTTATAAAATACCTTTTACTATTCCTAGTTAACATGCCATCAAATTCACATAAATCATAATGAATTAATTCTAGAGGCTCAATTACCCTAGTTACAAACTTATTCAAAGTCTTAGTTATTTTAGCTTGACTACAACATGCACATTTTTCAAATTCATGCAAAGATAACTTAGGAATTGAGTTTAATCTACTCATGTTGCCAATTAACCTTTTATTAACGTAACAAATCCTAGCATGCCAAATATTAAAGGAAGACAACATGTAAGAAGAAGACATTTTCTTATTCAATTTTAAGTTTAATTTAAACATGCCATGATAAATTGAACTACGTCAATCATGTTTGAGAACTCTTCTTATTCTAGGTGAACTTGCACAACAATAATAAGAATAACTCCGATTAAATAAATAATTAAACAACTCCAAGAAAGCTAAAACAAATTTTGGCTTGGAAAGATTGATCAAAGATCAAGAAGAAAGGAGAACTTGTTCCAAATTTCAAGATTTCAAACTCTCCACAATCTAATTGATCAGACTAGATTAAAAGTCCTAAACATGTATTGTAACACAATAATACAAAGGAAAGCATAAATCTTGAGAGATAATGCTTTATGAGAAATTTAATTCAATTAATTCAAGTTGTATATACCCTTCAAAATGTAGAAACTACAACCCTATTTATACTAATTAAAAATGTTATATGAAAGGACACAACTTTTAATTTTATGCCCTTTAAACTACTTTAATAAATGAAAATACATAAAATTAAATAAGTACATATTAAAGATGTGAATGAATCTATAAATGCATTAAAGATGTGAATGAATCTTAATTTCTAGATTCATTATGTCCCATGAGTGTCCAAGTGACTCTTAAAGTTCCAACTCGTCATTAAGTGATGAAAATTTAGCTTGAAAGTTAATCATTCTATGCTTCAGCTAATCAATGTCAATTATTTGCTTATCATGCCATCAGTTACATATCCATTTTTCCACAAATACATTATTTTTAGTTAATGTGGAGAGATTTAATCCTATTGTCTGAGTAAAGCTTACTTTGTTGAGGAGATAGCCTGAGACCAAGTTCTTTCGAATTTTAGGAGTGTGCTGAACTTCCTTTAAACGAGTGTCTTGCCAGATGTGAGCTTCAGTTCCACTTCTCCAATGCCAGACACAGTTTGGTTGTGTGGTGATCCTCCATAAGGATATTCTTATCCTTAGTTTCATTATATATTTTTTAAAAAAACCTAAAGTCATGGCAAACATGGTGAGATGCACCATTGCCTAGCCACCAACCTTCATACCCTCTGATCAAATTTATTTTTGTGATCATAGCTACTAAGTCCTCTTCTACCAGGTTCGCCTGTGCAGCAGGATGATTCTCTTTTCTATAATTTCTCGCTAAAAATGTTCAGGTTTATTACAATTATAACACACAATTTGTACTATACTTATGGATTGGGGTTTCTGTGAGTTCTTCTAGTTGTTGGGATCTCTGTTCTGAACCTTCATTTTATTTTCTTTTGGTTTCAAGTCTGATTTCAAAACAATTATGGACTTCTTCTTGGGAAACAACGTTCACCTCCTCCTTTTGATCATGCTTTCAGGCATCCCCATTAATCCTTAGCCAAGTGATCATACTCTCCAATGAGAACTCCTTCATCTTGTGCCTTAGAGTGTTCTTAAAATCCTTCCACAGTGAAGGTAGCTTGTCAATAATAACAACAACTTGGAATTGTTCATTGAGTGACATACATTCGTTGATTATTTCATGTGCAACCTTTTGTAGCTCGTGTGATTGGACCTCCACAGATCTATTGTCAGTCACTTTTGTAAATATCGACTCATAAATATACTCCTTGGATCCAGATTCTTCAATATCATATTTCTTCTGTAACACGTCTCAGACCTCTTTCGCGGTAGACATGGTACAGTAATAATCATATAACTCATTAGTAAGTCCATTCAGAATTAGATTCTTACATATGATGTCTTATTCTGTCCATGCACCATGGTTTCAAATTTCCTCCTCAATTGAATTTTGGGCTGGTACTGTCAGTTCCTCAGTAGAGCAAGCAATGACAAGCTTTCTCAATGTTAAGAAAAATATCTTTTGTTTTCAACACTTGAAGTGTGCTCCTTCGAAGTGGAATGGTCGATTGAGATTAGAAGTCATAATGTTACCTTGAATTACATCGACCATCGCAACAAAGAAATCATTTTAAAATTGTTGATGCACTTCGTTGTAGCTAAGCTTCTTGGTGAGAAAATCTGCAAAACAAAAGCACATAAAATAGACCGAGTCACAGATCTCGCTCTCTTTAAGACGTTTGGCGACTCTGTTCGAATGTGCAAATAGAATTTCATGTGCCCCTTTGTCTCTAGGATAAAACAACCTTTAATTTTGTCGATATGAACTGCACTATAACCACATTGGAATACCAACACTTGATAGACACTTCTATGCTCAGTAAACAAAAATTAAATACGAAGATAAAAACAAATAATTTTTTGGCAGGAGAGAGAGGTAAGTAGACGGAGAGAGATAAAAGAGAATTTGAGAGGAAGAAATTGTTTCTTGTGTGAAATGAGAAGAGAAATGGGGCATATATATAGTAGATGGGGAGGGAGGCTTCAACAGTCACATAATCAATGACAAAAGAAAAACTGTCCAACGGTTAATTAGTTTTAGGACAACCAATGTAACAATTCAATAATAATGTAACGATGAAACATTTTTAACATAAAAGAAGATTTTGAAAATTCAAAATAAAATTTTGCAAAAAAATTATATTATTATTTAAACTCCTCGCCATGCGGACGATGCACACGTAAAGATATGGACAAACCTACTTTTGCCTATCTTTTTTCTCCTTCCAAAACTCAGGTACCCATTGGAGCCCAATCTCATGAATGAATATATGAGTTTATAAAAGGGACTTCCACATTACTAGATAGTCATGTGAGAATACTTGTTTGTAATAAAATAATAATATATTTACTTTCTCAAATTTTTCATTTAACATAAGTTAAAAAGATGTGAGACAAATAATTAAATAGTTGAGAAGCTATTAGATAATTTATAAATCTCAAAATTTTGTGTAGAAAAACTGAACAAAAATGAAAACATTTTAGAACAAACTTAGAATTTAGCAGTATTTTCATTATTTATTTCTTCTTCCAATTAAAGAAAATGTCATATTTTTGAACTCAAATGTAAAAAATTTCACGTAACTATTAATTTTTTTATATGATGATTAATTAATGAGAACAGTACTTATATAGTAAAAAAAATTTCTCAGCTCAAACCATAGCCAACAATTACACTAAATGATGTAATTAATAATACTAAGTACCTAATTTTTAAAACCCATTAATAATGTCACCTTCCAATCTATCAACTTTTACTAATAACAACATTTTAATTTATGATGTGGAGGTGGTTTGGATGTTAAAAATTTCTTTAAAATAAAAAAGAAAAAAGAAAAATAAACTTGTAAATTAAATATATATAAAATTTACAAGTTTTTAATTATATATATATATATATATATAATTATTAAAAGATTTATTACTAATCACACTTTAACTCTTAATCCTTTAATAATCCTTTATATATCATTATTAAAGGATTTTGTTGTTTTGCCACGGTTGTGGGTGTTTTATGGGTTATGCGTTTATGTTTGAGAAGTCAATTGAGTTAAAGTGTGATCCAATGCGTAATTTGGTTATATTTCTTTTGAAGTATCAAATTTGGTTATTAACTTCTTTGTAAAAACTAAATATAAAAAACAAAATAGGATTAGATTGTGATGAAAATGATGTGTATAATGTCAGAACTTTTTTAAGTGCCTATTATTAAAGCATTTATTTGACATTTAACAAACTATTGTGAGATGTATTCAACTAAAAATATAAAAGGGACATAATATGCACTTCTCATAGTAAATAGGTATCATGGTTTCTTCTTCTACTACAAATTTAGTCTTTTTTAACGTATATAAATTTTGATTTCTTGATAATCATGACAAGAATCATAAAAAAAATATTTTTTTTGATACAATATTTATTTTGACGGTCATTTACGTAAAAAAAAGTTACCTTATTTTGTTGAAGAAATACGAAAAAACGTTAAAAATGTGGATTTTTTATTTTCTTGATGGACAAAGTTTTCTCAATTTTGTTGATGATCCACAAACGTCAAGAAAATTATTTTTCGATAAACAATAAACGTCAAAAATAATATATTAGTTAACTTGTAATGTCCACCAAGTTAGATAGGTTTTCTTGATGAACGAGGCCCATCAAAGAATGAATTTTCTTGATTTGCAATGATCATCATTGAAAAAAATTAATATATTTGTTTTGGATTTCTTGATAAGTTTAAAATTTTCTTGATGAGTGTAAGGTTTCTTGATGGACAAAGAAAAAAAAAATATCATAGGCAAGGTCCATCAAGAAAAATGATATCTTGATGGATATTGGCCATCAAGAAAAAAAAAATTATAATTATGGGTCTAGGATAAGATCATAGACAAGACAAAAAAAAAAAATATCTTCATGGACATTGCCCATCAAGAAAAAACTATTTTCTACGAAGTACAAAATTTGGACCCTCGTTAACGGGCTTAGAAACACGATATTAATCAATAATAATATTCTTAAGCTTTACTTATTTTTTTTTCCAATTATTATTGTCTATATACACATTAATAATAGAATATTACTTTTTTAAAAGTTAACTACTGTAATTATAACTAAATTGAAATAAGTAACTTCATCAAAATTAAATTAGTTATTATGTTTAACTTTAATGAGTTGAATTGAAAATTTGTAATTTAGGGTTTTTAAAATTTTTAGAAGTTGTAGAACATGAGCTTAGCTCAACTGAAACCTATATATATTTGTGGACAAGAGGTCTTGGGTTCAAATCCCCAGTTCTGGATTAAAAATCTAATCAATTTTTCGGTTTTCTTGATGGGCAAAAAAACCTCAAAATCTCCTTTCTTGATGGTCAATACCATCGAAAAAGAGTTTTTGATGATATGTTTTAACTTAGTTTTGATGGTCAGATTTTCTTGATGTCTACCTACGATGGGTAAAGACCATCAAGGTAGACATTTGTTGACGTGCTTTACGTATTAAAGAAGGCCAAATTTGTAGTAGTGAATTCTTTTAAAAAAAAAATCTATGTTATGGCCAAGATAAGATATTCTGAGCACTAAAAGGTAACATTATTAATTTGTAAAAAGGGGTATTTTAAAAAATATAACAAAACGTTAAAATATTTACACTCTATAAAAAAATTTCAAAAATAGAAAAAGCCCGCATGCTCACAATGAAAAATACCAAAAAAATGCTCTGTGATTAATTGGCATCCAACGCATAATATATTTAAGAAACAATCGTTTAAATTTGACTATTATTTTATATACGATTGTTTAGAAGGATCGTTTAGATTAGATTTGACTACCCAAATCTAAACGATTTTTTTTCAAGATTCTTTCTTACACGATCATTTAGATTGGATCATTTATATTTGGCTGTCCAAATCTAAATGACGTTTTTTTCAAGTTCCTTTATATTTGATAGATGATCTTCAATAACAAACATTTTGAACAAAATACAAAAAAATAGATATTTTATATTTGGTTTACAATCTTAAACCAAATAACTGTTTGAAAAAAAAAATAAAAGAAAAATGACAGAAGAACAGAAAAAGATGATGGAGAGAAAAAAAATTTCAGAAAAGGAAGAGAAAAAAGACGATGAAAAAGCCAACAAGAGCTTAGCTCAACTAACACCTATATATATCTGTGGACAGGAAGTCCCGAGTTCGAATCCATCCGTGCATTTATTACAATACCTTTTCAAAAAAAAAAAGACGATGAATAAGAAAGGCATCTGTAATATTTTTAAAAAAATGGACAGCTTAATTGGCTTTTTCATTTTGTTACATGAGCCGTAAATATTTTGACTGTTTGTTATATTTATGAAAATTAACCATGTGAAAATGTTAATATGTTTATTGTTATTTTTTCACTATGATTGATACTCACCTTTATAGATAATATTTTCAAAAGAGTAAAATCGACAATGCAAAAAAAAAAAAAAAACAGAAGCGACACTATTAATGGTGTGTTTGGATTACATTTTCGAGTATGATTAAAAAGGTAAGTTATTAAAAAAATTTAGAGTGTTTGGAAGCTACCCAAAACTATTCTTTAAGTGTGTATTTTAAACAGTTTTCACAAAAACGAGTTTCTTGAAAAATATTTTTTCCTCAAGTCAATCCAAACAAAGCCTAATAAAATTAAAATAAATGGACAAACAATAGTGCCCAAATAGTAGAATAGGACTACGAAGAAAAGTTAAGCTTAGGTCAAAGTAAAAAAAAAAAAACTCGATAACCTTAGCCTGGGCCCAGAAATAGAGGTTGGTCTGACCAAAGCTAATTTAGAGTCGACCTTGCTAAGGTCAAGGTTGAGCCTGTTGAGTCATGGGTTTCTTGCATGATGTAGCCCAAAATAAAATATAGGAGTCCAAAAGCAAGGCAAAAACCCTAATCAGAAAAGGGATAGATCATCGAACCTTATAAATCAGTTGATGCTCCACTGGAAATTTCAAAACCAATCTTAACTTTAGATTTCCTGAATTAAGCATCATAGTGGGTGTGGCCTATATACTTCACCGATATGCAGTTTCTTATTAACTAACAAGTTGCTTATATATATATTTATATCTTAGATAAATATCATTTTTGCCCAAATAAGGTCGAACCACTTATCAAATTTAGGCATCAATAATTTCATTATCTGTAGGAAGGAAGCAAAACTACTTTTAGTAAGAAAATCTATAGTCCCCAACGTTAAAGAGACCAACAGCGTCAATTCAAAATCGACATTAAAGAGGTACGATGTCAGTTTTAAATTGACATCTATGATTTGTTTAAACTCTTTAATGTCAGTTGTGCTTTGATGTTAGTTTTAAATTGACATTAAAGATGCCTATATTAGTTTTGCTTTGATGTCAGTTTTAAACTGACATAATAGATCTTCTTCTATGTTAGTTTTGTCACATGCTTTTGTTAGTAATTGTTGATAAAATAATGTATGTGATCATTTTGTTATTAAAAATAAAACAAATACATAAATGTTTTTTTCTTACGCCAATAAATCAATAAAATTAATATTCTTTTAGAAACTATCGTATTTCTCTTTTGCACATGTATATACAAAATGAAACTTAATATGTTTATATATACATTCTACAACAGTACATGAAACAAGAGCATAATGCAAGACTTAAATAAGAAATCCTGAACGCCTTAACACAGTTTTCAACCTTCAACAATCACTTAGCTGTCAGCCAAATCGCTTGGCTATTTATATGATCGCTTAGCTTTCAACCCAATCACTTAGCTTTCTACACGATTGCTTAGCTTTCTAATTGATCACTTAGCTTTCAAACTTGATCGCTTAGCTTTCTACGTGATTGTTTACTTTCTTACGCGATTGTTTAGCTACTTTAAGAATAAAAAAAGCGAGAAGTTTAACTAAGTAACCTATCAACAAGTTACATTGATCATCATTTGTAAAAAATAAAGTTACATTGAGAGAGTTGGTTGTCTACTTTGGAGGGTCTAAATTAGCTAATTGGACATCGTTGTTGTTGGGTTGCCGCCGCCATGAATCGTTGCAGTTTTTGGAATAAACGCAACATCTAAAACAAAAAGAATTGTCAAGCCAGTAAAGACAATCTTGAAGATAATCTAACATAATCTTCTATAAATGTAAGAACATATGATCAGTATAACCTCCTAAAATAAAACTATTGACAACAACAATAAAGTACATACGATAATGTACACGAACTCTGAAAAGTTTATTTTTGAAAAAAACAATTTAGTCCTTAAATATATGTATGAAAAAAAATTACATGTTTATACTTTTAAGTTTAGTCCATGAATTTTAGCAACTATAATTTAAATTTTGAAACGACCTAGTGCTACTAAAAAAAAGTTTCCATCAAGATGAAGCATTGAAAAATTTTATTATGTAATGAATTAGTCTTTAATGTATTTTAGCATACTTGATCCTTAACTAGTGTCAGTTTATTTAACTACGCATGTTAAAACCTCCATCAAAATATTAATGTTCTACATAGTAAGTACTATTACAAGAACTATCTTTCACCCTAAGAGACCGTTTGGATTGAGGGAATAGGGATGAGAATAACATTGCTAAGAATAAATTATGCCTGAAAATATAATGCATGAGAATAAGATGTCTGGGAATAGGGTTGTATAGGAAATGTTATCACAATCGTTTACCCTACAACCTCCTACACGATCATTTAGCTTTCTATATGATTGTTCAACCTCTCACACGGTTGTTTAGCTTCCTGAAACGATCGTTTTCTATTTTATGCGATCGTTTAGCTTTCTATACGATTTCTCTTATGTGATCGCTTAGCTTTCTACCTTCAAAGGATCATTTACTTCTTACACAATCGACTAAATTAAAGTCATCATAAATTAAAAATGCAAAATGCAGCCAATTAAATTAAATTAAATTAAAACAAAATTAAATTCAATCATAATTATTAATTTTGACACATCATACACAAAATGCAGCCAATTAAATCCTATTGAGTTCATTATTGAAACATAAAGACAATGATAATTATTAAGTTTGACGCGTCATACACAAAATGCAGCCAATTAAATCCTATTGAGTTCACTATTGAAACATAACGACAATGGAATCCATTGAAGATAAAAGATGAAAAACGTACTTGTCCAATGTCCTGAGGCAATTAAAAACTAATATCAAATTCTTGCAAGTTTCCAAGATGAAACCATTTGCCATTTGTTCTTTAAAAAATTGGAGGTCTTCAACAGTTTGTTTAACTAACTAGAGCAAATAGATTACAAGCTGATACATATAACATAAGATAAAATAATCGTTTCAAACTAGAAATAGGCAGAAACTATATCTCTTGGTACTTTTTCCCCTCTTTATTTAATCATAATGTTAAAATGAAAAACATCTAATGAAAGGGATATGCTAGGCGTCAAGGTTAAAGAGAGAAAATGAAATTTATTTCATAAAGTATTGATGAAATTTATTTCATCTTACATATAGAAAGCACTGACATGACAAGAAGCACTTAAGAATGAAGAACATCATGGTTCCTGCAGGCAAATAAACTTCTTAATTACCTAGCAATTAGTATTTCACAAGGGCATAACTTATGGATATAGTAGGTTATCTTTGTACATATGATTTCAAGGCACAAAATCTCCTTCCAGGACATTGACAAGATAATGAAACAATAACATGTTACTTAGAACCTACAATAAATTTTAGCAAAGAAGTTGACAACAGGACTGGACAAAGTGATGTAATGACCCCTTGTTGGACCAAACCCTCTATTATTTTGCACATTAACTCAGTGAGAAAATGCCACAATTATTTGCAACAAATTTAAAATTTCAACTATGTTAAGAGGTTTTCATTGTCACACCTTTATGTTATTTCAGAACAAATGACCTTTGCTAATAGATTGTCCAACAAATTTTTCTTGACACAATTTTATTGACATAATTTAATTTGTTTTGACACAATTTTTTCGTCGTTAATTAACGACAATTTTTTTGTGTCATGAAAAAAGTTTCCAAATGAAAAAAATCCCAAATGAAAAAATTTATTAATTTCTCCTCCCTCACGCAATTAAAACTAAGTGGGCTACCGCGTCGTTGTGATCAAGAACCCTTGCCTTCCAAAATTTTGTCACTTGCTGCCGTCGATTCCACACTCCAGCCACTGTCGTTGTTGTCGCCACAACAAGCCTTCGCCATCAAACCCACCAATCTAGTCACTGTTGTCGAATAAATTTATTTAGAAATATGAATTTTAATGACACTTGAAATCAAGAAAAAAGGGGTGAGGGAATAAAATGTGTCGTTAAAAATAAAAATGTGAAATTTTTCGTGACACATTTTCTCAACACAAATTGAGTTTTTTTGACACAATTTTCTCGTTGTTAGTTTACAATATAAATAATGTGTCATTAAAAATTACCTAATAAAAAATTAATTTGTTCCTTCATTTGTACGCTTTTTTATTTAAAAAAAATAATTCGACGCTTTCATCCCTCTTGCGAACCACGACTGAAAAAAATCTTACTCCATCTCACATCATGCTGCCTTTCTCTCGAAAATGCTCTCCGACGATGTTTCTCCCTCTTTCGCAAATTCTCTCACGAATTTCCCTCTCTCACAAGCTCTTCGCCTGCGTTTGAAGGAGCTCACCAAATGTGCAGGTAGTTAAAGAATCCATGGACCATAAGTTCGATCAAAGTCCATTTATGAATTAGTTTTATTAGATTATTAATTTATCTTTTGGATTATTGTAAAACCTTTACCAAGAATGTAATTTACATTTTTTTTTGTTATCAATAAAAAAATCTTTCTAAACATATGTGGGTAAGTTGAATCATGTATTTAATTTATTTATATATCCATCATTTATATGTCAAAAAATATATGTTGTGACTTGGAAAATAACGACGTCAAACAAGTATCGACATATAAGCCTTTATTAAACAGAAATAATGTTGTAACCATCGTGGATTGACCTAGTGGTAAAAAGTTAAAAAAAATTAACTAAGAGAGGTCATGGGTTCGATCCATAGTGGTCACCAACCTAGGAATTAATTTTCTACGAGTTTCTTTAATACCCAAATATTGTAGAGTTAGGCGGGTTGTCCCGTGAGATTAGTTGAGCTGCACTATAAAACAGCAATAGTGTGTGAAAATCACATTTAGAATTGTGTGCAATATATTCACATCAATGTAAACCTTCTTGACTAGGGTTAAAAGGGTGGTTACCGTGTGGTTAAGGTCTTGTCAAATTAAGTGTGACGTGAAAAACTTGATAGATTACTCTTGGCTCGAGGTACGATGCATCCATTGCTTATTGAAAGTTTAAGAACTATGGGATGTGACATGACGCTTCGTACCTCCTAAAGATTTCAACGTTTTCCAACGAAATCTAACCTACCTAATTTGAGTAAGGATGTAAACTTTCCTAAGATTGTGCGGTGTAACATGCAATCCCCTTGTGAGATTAAAGGATATACAGAAAGTGAATACAAAAGAAAAAAATTTGATTTACACGTATATAAAAGAAATACAAGCAGAGGTAAAAGAGTATAAGAAAATATGCACATTAATATACAAATGAAAATTGAAAAACAAATGGAAAAATTATACATTACAGGTGTAACCATGTGTTTACATTCCTTGGCGGGGAGGAATTGTGGTACCATTGCTTCGACTCCGCATAGCTTCCTACTTGCGTTGTTCCTAAATTTCATTGATCATTTGCATCATGACTCTTAGTGTCCTAATTGTTCATTGCAATAAGTCTCTGCTCTCAATAATTCATCGCAATATTCAAATGATCTTTCTCGGTCCTTGTCGCTTAGCTAACTGAAATTGTACTATTCGTTAGTTCTGCCCGAGGACACTAATATTGATGACTTCATGAAGATTCTCTTTTTCATTTACGACCAACCACATTCATTGAGATTTCTCTAGGTCATCATCCAAAGGATACATTGATCTTAGGGTTGGTTCAAGCAATCACAAATTACTTTAGTACCTTGAACCTCTTAGCGCGATTTTCGACTAATTGCGTGATTCACCAAAATCAAATTCTTTGCCCAAACTCCAAGTAAGATTCTACTCTAACATCTACAAAATCAATTCTCAGGAAACAACGTCAAAAAATTCGTTGGTTAAATTTGGAGTTAATGGTTTTGTGTGTGTATAACGCAATTGCAATACGTCACCGAGCCAGATTATTGCACGAAATGTGCTCACCGTAACTCTCTATATAACATGCTTCCATTCTAGGCGATGACTCATAGATCATGATCATAGAATGTGAAATGCTCACAATGTACCTCTTCATCGCGTAATTCCTAAGTCCTCGTTGAGTACAAGTTTTCCTACTGCTTGTCCAAGTACAAGTGAAACAGTAGGCTTACTTGGGTGATCCAGAGTCAAACACAGGAAATTGTTTACAAACTTTAGTTCTAGGGTTCAGTTATCATTCAGGCGTTATGACAATTAAGTTGAAAGAATATAACGATAACTAAAACTACTTACCTAAAGCTAGGTGAGGGAATGAACTCACAAACTTGTATGTGATGAAGACGCGAAGGATGCTCTATGTATTATTAGGTGATTAAGTATTGTAAGAGCTTCGACACGATATAATTGTATAATCAACCCATGACTAAGGCGACCTTTTCAAGCAGGCACCAACCTTTTTTATATTGTGATTGGACTCCAAAATAAAGTTAACAATTTTAAAATAAAATCATAAAAAATGGTCTGCAAAAACTAGTGTTTTTTAGGAATCATTTGTTTATAAAGATAACACTTTTGCTCCACAACACGGTGAACAAATTTTAAATTGAAAATATTTTTAATTTTTTTGAAAAAACAATGTATTATTTTACTCTATTGCTCCAATATTTGAACAAATGATCTCATAAAATAAGTGGAGAGCATTCTATCAATTAAACTATATTAAATAAACTTCTCACCTTAAGAAAGTGAGAAATTAGTACAGTTTCTTAAAATCCGTCGTAGAAACAACTTCACAATAAAACAGATTTTTTAAAAAAAATAATTAAATCACTTTTTCTTAGGATCAAATCTCGTATCCAAATATATGATCCCTCCCCTTAAGAATTCTAGAAAAATAGACTCCTAAATTCTCTAGATTTCATATTTTTTTTAAGGAAAACAATACAAGTTAGTAAAAAAGATTTACTAAAAAACCTTATGATTCATAGATTAAATTTTGAACGTTTAAAAAAGCAATAAAAAAAAAACTTATAACTTTAAAGAAAATTTTTTTAAATACATTTTAAAACTTGGAGAAATTTAAATTACAATGATTTTAAAACATTGAAATTTTTTATTAGAAAGATCTATAAATTTAAAATAGAACTCAAAATGTGATTTAATAGGAAAATAAGATAATTAGTAAAAACATATTTAAGAAAATACAGTGACATGAGCTTTATTATTTATTTATTTATTTATTTTTGTTATTTTTTTAAAGGTTTCTTTAAATTAAGTAAAATATAATATAATAAGAAAATTGTTGTGAGAAAGAAAGATGAGAAAATATAAAATATGTGTGAAAAAAAAGGGGAAATGAAATGAAAAGGAAAAGAGAGAAGAGGAAAAGGAAGTGAGATATTTGTGTGAAATGGATAAAAGTGGAGAAGAAGGGTATACGTGCAACGAGAAGAGGCATTGATTGTGAGAGAACCACCTACTCAAAATTTTTGTTTTTTTTATAATGTGTCCCACAAATATCACTATTTCTAATTTATACAAAAAAATCTTTTCATTTTCTTAATTAGAAAACAGTTAAATAAATGAAAGTACTTTTAATTAAAAATAACAATATAGTTTTTTTTAAGGTGGTGAATTGCAATAAAATTAAGAGGATCTTGCAGCTACAATAACACGAACTAAGAAAACAAGAGCAAAAGTAATAGAAAATATATCCACACAAATCAAAGAAAAATGTTCCAAAGAGGAAAACTTGTTTGAGTCCCTTCAATAAAAGCCTCGGGTCATTACGAACAACAATTAAAAGAAAAAAAATTAAACTTTATATTGCACAAGTTCAGTAATTAGTAAGGCAAAGAATATAAGATAACTCCATCAACACAAGTGGTACACACATGGAACAAGAGAGTTCTACCTTTGTCCAAAACTAAGTAAATGATCAATACAAAAAAAGAAACGTATCTAACTTACTCAGACAATCTTGTAAAAAGGAAAAGTCTAATGGTGAAGAACATTAGGAATTTTCATTCTTCATCATAACGTTAGGAAAGACAGACTATGGGCATGAAAATTGTCATTGAGTAAAAGACATTAGAAAATTTCATCCCATAGTGAAAAAAAAAAAAAAAAAGAAACAAATGAATAGACATACCCTAAGCTAGAAGGAACAAAATCATCAAAGAGTAGTGTAAGGAAAAACATCAAAGCTAGATTTCCACCTGGTCTCAAACTTCTACATAAGTTTTATTTCAAACTCAAAGTAGATCTAATGCTACATTAAAAATCAATATCCAATTTGTGATCTAAATCTCATATGCTATCAATTAATAACCACATAACAATTTTGTTATTATCTTTTTGTTCCTTTGTAAAATTAAAACTACACATCTTTCAATTAAAAATAGTTGGTATTTTTGGCAACATATTTTCAACAACAATAATAAAGAAAATCCATGAAAATAGAAATAAACTCCAATAATATCTGTTTTAGTAATTTCTCATTAATTTCCCATTAAGCAAGTGGTGAAATTAATTTTAACAAATATCTCTATTTCTAATTTATAGAAAAATCTTTTATTAGAGAATCTCCAAGCTACAATGAAAGAAATTAAGGAAACAATAGCAAAAATAATAGAAAAAATACACACATAAATCAAAGAAAATATCCCAAAGTAAAAAACTTGCTTGAGTCGTTCCTTCAAATATAAAAGTCTTGGATCATTACGAACAACAATTAAGAGAAAAAACATTATATTACCTAATTTTACTAACTAATTGGAAAGAACAGAAGGTAACTCCATCAATATAATTGTTACACACGTGTTAAATATGCATGATGATATATAAAACGACACACACCAAACTTTTAAACTTTATGCCTCAATTGGTATTATTAGCACTAAAGTGAGAAGCTTCCCTCAAGAGAATAGGGTAGAAGGCCAATCAAAGAATATAGAGTACATGTACTTCAATGACATATTTTTCTATAATTGGTTTAATTAATTTTCAAAAAGATTTCTCAAATAGGTCAACTTTGAAATTTCAATTGCAAAATAAAAACTAAAAGTTCTAAGTCACAAGCCCAAAATTGCTAGTTTTTATTTGTAAATTCGCGAAATTGACATACAAGTTAAATTGTGAGATGTTTGCAAATAAAAAAAACTGTCACATAATTATTTTACAATTGCATTTGGATTTATCTACAAATATTTTTAACAATTTTTTATTTTAAATTTAATTAATTTTAATATTAAAAATTATCAAAAATGACAATTTTGACCAAATATTTATAAAATATAACAAAAATTTCTTATTCTATCTAAAAAGGGCATTTTGTTATCTCTAGATTTTAGATTAAATAGATTAGATTTAATTTCTATTTGGTCTTTCAAATGTTACACATATTTATTCTTTAAGTTATAACTTTCTTTTAATTTAGACCATATAATTGGATTTCAAAAATATTATAATTTTATATTCGAAATTTGTATTTTTGTTTCAATTTGATTCATAAGTTTTCGAATTTATACTTTTAATTGTCAGCTTTCACTAATTACTTTTATAAAAAATTATAATTAAGTTTCTTCTCAATAAAAGTTACTTTTCGTTTATTTTTAATAACAAAGTTGCTTTTAAATATAGCAGTATTATATAACAAAACTAAAGTGTTTAGACGCTACACTTGCTCATCTTTATTATGCAAACGTTATCTAGAAGACGGCAACCTCTCGCGCCTAATGTTCGCACAAATGTTAGAACTTACCTCGCTAAGGTGAAGTTTGTGGGCAACCAACTCCTCTTTACGCACACTAATCCTATCCCTTAGCTTCTCGGATAGTTAGCCATTGACACTGGCTAAGAATTTGCAACTTGATGGATATACCTAAACCTAATCAAGTACTTACCAAAAGAATATCAAATATGACTGAAAATGAGTCAAGGAAGGCTCACGGCTTAGCTAAGAAGAAGAATTGGCTCAGAACGGCTTGGATTTGGCTTGAATAATTATATCATCTAAACATAATTATTCTCATTCCAAAATTACATAAATTACTTACAAATAAAATTATTTCCAATCATACAAATTCACCAATTATTTACCAAATGTTAGCTCAGACCTTGATAAAGTTCAAACAAAATTTATCATAATTTAAATTCAATTAAGATATTAAATGTAAAATTATCTTAAACTTTGGAGTGTTACATAAATATAAGATATTTAATTTAGCAATTAATTAATTAAATAATTAATTAAAAGTTTAATTTAATTTTATTTAATTAAATTAAAACTATAGGATAGAGAGATATTCATTAAATTTGATTTAAATAAATTATTAATTAAATATGATTTATTTATTTATTTATTTTTGTTAATTTAATATTTTTAAATTAATAGGATCATGATTCTCTCCAACTTTCTGAATAAGAGGGAGTCATAAATACGCAAAAGAAAATAAGTTTTTTCAATTAAGCCTTTGCCTCTCTGTGAATTTTCTCCAAGATTCTCTTAAAAGTTTTTTTCCATTCAAAATTTTGACAAACCAATCTCATTCCGAAGAATAGGGAGGTCTCCGAGTGGTGGTGTCCCAAGTTTGATGTTTGACACATTCAGAGTCGTCAACGACATAAGTCTTCTTTCTTTATAATTCTCTGTATGATTTATAGAAAGCATGATTAGTCTTTAGGTTTTAGAAATTTATTTATGTAAATATTTTTTCAATGCACTGGTATTTTTTAGTTCTCAATTAATTTGAATTTCAAATGATTCTGTAAAATTTTCCTCTGTCAAGATCTCTTATCCCTTTAAATACATGCTTTGAATGCCTTGAAGTATTAAAACACTACTTTTTTCAATAAGTTAACCAAACGTTCCTTCATTCCAAGCATGTACTTTTCTTCATTTCCCATTGCACCACCAAAAGCACCATAGTGTAAATAATTAGGATCACTTAACTGTGCATATTCTTTTACTGTATAGATTGCACCGCATGAGTTGGTCATTTCCTAAGTTCATTAGAAGCATCAATTTTCTGTGTTCGACCTTGGACTTACCAATAAACCTCTCTTCGTTTACACTTGGACGATAGAGAGGAAAACTTGCACTACACGAATATCAGTAGAGCTTTTGCAACACATGTATAAGAATGCACCTTTAATTTATTACATAATCCTATCTAGTCGCCAATTAGTCATTCAATCAGCGCTTTAACCTACTATATCCACAAGTAAAATAGTTGCACACATAACCTTAGAGACCAAGCCAATACACAATCGTGTAGAAAATGATACACATTCGTGTAGTTATTTTAACGATGAAAAAAATGTTTCGTGTAATTCTTCTTTTAAACGATCATGATACGCGATCATGTAGAAAATGACACACGATTGTGTAGTTCTTTTTAATGATGAGAAAAATGATTCAAATCTAAACGAACATGTTGACTAAGTAAGTGATTACTTATATCATATCAAAGTGATATTTAAACGATCTTGATATTTTAGAAGAGGAGTTGTAAAAAAGAAACAGAAGATGAAGAAAGAAATAAAAAAAAAAAGAATGAAAATAGAAGAAAGAAAATATTGAAAAGAAGTAGAAGAAATTTGGAAGAGAAGATGAATAAATCGCAAATAAGAAGAAGAAAGAGAAGTCTCCACAATATCAAGAACAAATCTGAAATTTATGAAAAAGTTCTACTGACTTTATGATTTTTTTATTTTGTTACACGAACCATAAATATTTTGGTGTTTAGTTATATTTATGAAAATTAATCATAAATTAAATATTTATGTTTAATTTAGTAATTAATTATTATATTAAATTCCATTTGATTTCAGTAAATAAATTAAATTAAAACTATAAGAGATATTTATTTAATTATGATTTAAATGAAATATTAATTAAATATAATATAATTAAATTAATTATTTATATTGAATTAAAAGTGAGGGGATATCTTCAACGTTATCTCCCCTCTAACGTGGAAATCTCCAATGTTTTCTCTCGCGCATCAACTGCCCACTTATTCTTCTTCTTCGATAACGAACCTCCAAAAGATAAAGGGGAAAGGGCGTACAATAATTAAGGGAATAACATAGTGCAAAATTCTCTCAGTTTTTCTCTCTAAAATAGGATTTCTAGTTTTAATTGGTTCTCACAAGCCAAAAATCTTATATTTACTCAGAGATTAAGAAAGGTTTCAAGTGGTGGTGTACAAAGATTGAGACTATCGGTTGGTAATTTGTAGAATTCAGTAATATCAACAAAAGTAAAGTTTTGAAAATCATGCATAGCCTAATTTAATTTTACAGTATTTCTGTTCTCTGTATTTTGCGAATGTATGAATATTTTCTATTTTCTATTTAAATTTAAGTTTATAGTTCGATGGTGTTTTCCGCTATCTAAGAACTTTTATCTCTTCAATAATTACGCAATTTAATTGTGTTTAAAGAGGAAGAACCTTAGTGAATTTGTTGGAAAATCACAAGTGTTCATAGCCTATTTCTCACTAAAAACCTCACAAATTTAATACACTAATTTGATCTCACAACCAAGCTAAGCTCTAAGTCCAAAGAATAGTAAAGAAAACTTAGGTAGTTTTTCTTGATAGATTTGCGATCAACTACAAAATCAAACAAATGAAGATTTCAGCTACAAAATATGAATACTTAACATTATTTTTATTATGTTTTGAAAGCATCGTTTAATCCTCTAAATTATTGTAATTAGGATAATATTTGTTACAATTGCTTCCTCTACATGATATATGCATCCTTTAGCTTTCATCAGATGTAGAAATTGCACAACTAAAATATAGTGAGCAAAGAGCAAGAACACAAAGTTACATAATAACGTCAGAGAGAACAAAAACCCATAAGCACAATCAACAAAAGTGACAACCCTAAATGATCAAAATCCAATAAAGGAACAAATCCCCATTTTGAAAAAGAAATGTCACACCTCAATGAAGGAAAATATTAGGCAAAATAATACAACCAAGAAATCCAAATATATAAGAAAAGAAAATATTCGACAATAAAATAACATCTTATCTTAATGTTAAAACTTTATTTGAGACAATTTCATAAACGACCGAGCAACGTTAAAAATATAAAGTCAAATCTCTAACAATACAATTTTCAGAAATTCTGTTAATTTTTAATCATTACAACTATTTACACATTCACTAGAAATTTGATGACCATTGCATTTAATATA
>JBBPDI010040240.1:0-38478 GCA_037974545.1 Cucumis variabilis
GAGTTGACACACAAAAAGCCATTTGATTGATGATTTGTCATCTTTCACCTTTTTCTTTCTTTCCAAAAAGCAAATTCTTTCACTTTTCTTTTCTTTTCTTTTCTTTTCCAAAGCAATTCTTCCACCTTTTCAAGCTGCCCACAAATTTTCCATAAACTTATCTAAATCTAATAATAAAAAAAGAAGCAAAATCTAAAATCAAAATGATGAAAACACAATGTTGGGAAGTGCAAATGTACCCATACCAAATATATCAAAGCTCCACATCCAAATGTTCAATTCTCTTACTCTACATATTCTAAAAAAACAAAAAAACCTTTATATTTTTTACATTTGGCATATAATCAGTATCATTCATATACCTTTATTTTTATCATACTGATATATTTTACTTAAAATGAATTATTGATCCACCCTAAATTGTTGATGTTGTTTTTACATATTAATTAAAGATTTATAAAGAAAACATGAAAGACAACTAAAAAAACCAACATATAAACGTTTTGAATGAGTATGTTATATTATTGACTTACCAATAAATTACATGAAAACGTTTTGGATGAGCATGTTATATTATTGATGTACCAATAAATTACATGAAATGAATTCTGAATGAATGTTGATATGTAATATTAATACATCAATACTATGCTTGAAATTATATTTTTAATGAGTATTGATATTCGTACAACTTACATCTATGTATAATTTCTACATTGCAATTTATACATCATGGAAATACTTTCTAATTGATGTATTTTATATCGAGCAGATCAATTACAAGAATACATTCTCGTTACATTGCAATTTATCTATTTAATTGCTATATATACACGTATGATTTATATACTTTACAACAATTTTAAATGTGCAATTTAGTATATACACCACACTGATATTTTTTCCCTTTTTGTTGGATAGTAAATCTGTCATTAATGTATCATGCATGTAAGTATCTCCTTAATTTATTGAAAAAGAAAGAGTTACTCGTATGCACATAACAATTAAATATAATTTGTTGAACTAACAAATCTACCCTTAATCAATAATACATAATTGAGCTAACAAGTCTATCATTAATCAATAATACAAAATTGAGCTATATAATGTCTGTCGAAAATCGACAATACAAGGGTATGATATCGATGCAACCAACGTTGAACACCTTAAATGACATGTTCGTTGATGTCACTCCACCTTTGATGTTGATCTATGTTGGGGTTGATGCTCTAAATCTCGTGGTCTTGTTGTTTGTAATTGTACTATGCAAATGTTTTATTTGTCTAATAAAGTAAAGTATATATTTTATTTCATTTGACATTTAGTTGTATTAAACCATATATAAAACCAATAAATTAACATCCAAGATTATTTTATGTGATCTAAACATGTACGAGGAGACATACAGGTTGATCATGTTTAAGTGATAATCTAAACAGTATTTAGTAGATTGATCACTTGTAGAAATACAAGTTATTGTTCTTCTTTATTCAAGATAAGTGGAAAATTTAGTAAGAAGTGCATCAAATACACTTGAAAATTATACAATATGCTTGATATGTGTTCACATTTTTACGACACATTGATATTTACATTATAACCTTTTGGTGTTTTTCATTGCAAGATTTGACTAAAGATGTGAAGATTTAGGCAAAAGGAAATTCTAAGAACTTTCAACGCACACTTAGAAGGGATGATGGGATGGAATGCTGAAAAAGGAAACCGAAAGGAGCAAGAAGTCTAAAAGGCATCAAGAATACATATAGTTGACCATTGCCCCAAAAAATTGAGCATTGAGAATCAAATGTATTGCATGATTTATGGATCATTTTTTAGACCCATTAAACATAAAAGTAGCCACCGAAGAACATGAAACGTGCTTAGTGGTTGATGAGTGTTGGAAACCTATAAATATCCTTAATCAAAACCCAGAAGGTGATATACATACAAACTCATAAGCTGAAACTCTACCTATATTTCCAAATAACTATATCCTTCATTCCATTCCTCCCCAAAATGATTTCTAAAAGCATCGCTCACTAAGTATTTAACTTATGGTTTAAGTTTTCCTTCCCCAGGTTATCAAGCGTTGTAGCTAAGTAAAGAAGGGTAAGGCAAGCAAGCTAGGCATTTAGCTAAAGAAGTGGCACTAGGTGTTGATAGCATTAAGTTTTTGTTTTAAGCTTTGTTGTAAGGAGAGCATGTGTTGTAATTATATTGCAAGTTGTTAAGTTAATAAAGAAAAATTGTTTGATATTATTTTTGCTGCATTGTATTGTGCTCATAACTTAATGGTTAAAGGATTTAAGTTGAACCAGATGGTAAAGATTCAAGTTGTGTTAAGATTGGTTATTGAAGGTTTTTTGCTTACTAGACGTTCAACGTGCTATCTTCCGAAGAGATACGCGTTGAGTGTCTAGGCAGCATGCCTTCCACTTGGTTGCATCTACTTTTATGGTGGGGCGTGACATTAGTATAATACATAACCAATCTCACATCTTTAATTATTATATATTTAACGAAAACGTAAGACTAAGATTCACAATAAACAAAACTTTTCCTTGTATCTTACCCCAGAATCCCCAAGACCTACTTTAATTTAAACTTGGATTAGAATATGAAAACTTGTAATGCATTACCTTTATCAACACATACATTCTATCGCATAACGAAAAAGTAAGCTTAACGCAAGCCTTAACTTTTGGTCGCATAGCCACCTTGGCCTTATATTACTTATTAAGAATCACTTTGGCCACTTAGTCTTTTCTCATTCTTAATGTAAACTCTAGTTATTCTTGGAATACCTAAGTGAGTAGTATTTTTGTATGGTGGTCAAGTTGAATTTGAGGTTTCAAAGAGAAGGGTTAAGAGAAAATTTGTTTAAGTATTGAAAACTTGAGAATTCATAGTAAGCAACCAAAGGAAAAGGAAAGAAGGAAAGGAAGTTAAAAGATCTAGCTAAGTTTGGACTAGGCGTTTTGGACATTGTGCTCGTGATAGGTGACCAAGGATGTCTTGAGAACCTCCAAAGGACAAGCTTTAGGCGGCCATGAGTGTTAAGCGTTAAGCATAGTTGAACAACCAACCATATCAAGAAAGCCTCTGAGACCAAGGGGTTGGGTGGCAAAGGCAATCCCTAGGCAAGGAAAGCATTACTAGGTGGCCAACCATGCCAAAAAGAACCTCTAAAGGACAAGGTTAAAGCATGTCATACGTTAAGGTGTAGGCGGTAAGACTAGCCATTCACCTAAGGCTAGGTTGCATGGTTTAGTTGAAAGGTTTATGAGTTGATTTTAGATGCTAGGCGACCAAGTGAACTTTAGGCATTTTGGTACTGTTTGGTGGAGTGGATTTCAAATGTCTAGGCATGCAAACAGTTAAAAAAACAACAAGCAAAAGACATCTTAAGACAACCATGCAAGGACCACTATATAAGATAACTTTGAGGAGAAAGTTCTTCCATTTCACTCGTGCATTTTGAGTGTTCTTAGTTGCAAAATTTTCCTAAATGAGTCTAATCAAAGAGTTTGGGTTGTCAAACAAAGAGAAAGTGGGAAAAGACTTTCATTCAATGAAGGAAAGCCTTCAAGGTCATTTCTCAAGTGAATTGGAGCAATGTTGATTCTTCAGAGGCTACAAAGCTCATTACTTCGAATTTGTGGCTGAATATTTAAAGTAAAGTAGTTAAGAGGATAAGATGAAAGTTTGTTAAAGGAAAATTCTTGAGTAAAGTTCAGAATTTTTAGTTATGAATTTCTAAAGTCAATTCTGAGTTTTCAAAGATAAATCAGGAAGCTCAATTCCATGAGTGTCAAGGTGGGCGTTAAAATTAAGTGGAAAGGCTAGGCGACCTAGGCTTATGTCACGACCATCTGATAGGTTAGTTATATGTGACTGAGTATGGTTGTACAAGGTAAGCGACAAGGCGGTCATGCGTTGGGCAAGGCAGACATGTGGGGCGCATGGCTGTGAGGTTATCTAGTGTTGCCCAAGGCCATGCCATGGCCTGCCTATGTGCATGTGTGGCATATCCATCACAGTGTCATGGCATGTGTAGTTGCTTGATGCTAAAATTGGATTTTTGGATGTTTGATGAATTTTTATTGATTTGTTGATATTTTCTAAGTATAAGAAAGTTAGTTTGGAATATTAATTCCTTCGTTTCAGACTTAGACTATAAGTTGTGAGTCACTAAATGCACTTAAATGATTTTAAATATGTTTGTGATTTCTAAGTATGATTTCTTAATTTACTAGGAAACAACTCACAAGCATAAGTGTGAGTGATCAAAATGAATTTCGATGTTTATTTTCAAACATGTGTTTCTACGTAAAAGTTTCTAAGTAGGCTTGAGATTTCTGAACTGATATTCTTGATTGATTAATAAATGAATTGCAAAGCATGGATTTAAAGCATGAGTTTAACTACAGGTTTATATTAAGTGTGTTTCATAAATTATTTCCAAGCATGTTTTATAAAACATGAGATTTGTAAGCTATGTTCTGAGTATATAAGCAAGCCGTATTCTATGCTATTTAAAGATTCGAGTTAGAGCAAATATTTATACAAGTATGCTTTCAAAGTAAAGATTTCCATGATATTTTTACATGCGTCTATACCCAATTGATACTCTCTCCCCACTCAAGTTATTGTGAGTGTTCTATACTAATGTGAGGGTTATAAGGTCTGCCAAGGCAATAAGATCCATAGTACCAGTACAACAGTGAAGGTATAATTATTGTGCCTACGGGAGAAGGTTATATTTTAACTACCTAATATTTAGAGCTTATGTTAAAGGATAATGTCATGAGTGGTCACTCAATTACAATTATAGACGGATTATAGATTGTTGTTTAAAGTTAAAGCTTTATGAAATGTTATTTATTTTCTTGCATGGTTACAAAGGTAAAGCATTGAACACAGCTATTTAGAAAAAACATGTTTTATAAAATAGCCATTCACCACCCATCCTTTCAAAATATTTTCTTACTTTCCAAGTAGTGATCATCGTGTAATTTTGAAATTGCTTTTACCCTGCGTTTACTTGAGAAAGAATTGAGAGAATTTCTAAGATTTCCAAAATATTTTCAAAGAGCTTGAATTTGGCAAGAAGTTGCAAGGAAGAATGAGGTTTCTGGCAAAAGAGTTAGGCGAGAAAACACGTTGATAATAAGTGGTTCTTTAAAATGTTTTAAAAAAACAAAAAGGATTTCCAATGTGTTTCCATCCTTAAACACATTTCCACTAAAACCTTGAGATTTGTGATTTCTATTATGCTTTCCAAATGCATGTGATTTATAAATGTATTAAATTTGATATGAGTTGAAATAATGAAATGATGATCTTTTTTGTACCCTATGTGATGAGAATGTCTCACACTTGTGTGATTTGGTATGAGATATCATTTGCTTGTTGTGTTGACATTGAAAGATGTGTTATGCGTAATGGAATTGATGAAACTTGCTAAATAAGTTGAAACTACTCTACATAGCTACAACTTGACAAAAGAGTGTGGTAAACAATCGAGTTGAGAAAATGGTGCAAAGATATAATTAAATAAGCATAATAACTTTGTGTTGTGATTATAAGATGAATAATGATAAATATGGTTCTACACAATATGAGCCTTATGCTTGGTTTAAAAGGAAATGATTTTCCATATGATTTGTAAATGTTTGATGATGAGATTTAAATTGTGTTAATCACCTAATGCATTGAAATAAATTGCTCTAAACTCTATATGTGTAACGCCCCAAGCCCAGGATTTGGAATTCGGATCTCCGACATTCCCCTACAACTTGGCAACATCATCCTTACTTTCCTTAAAGGCTTATTAGAGTGAAAGTTATTCCTACAAACCAACACGAGTCCTTTCAGCATGCTTTGTCCTCACTCACATGCATTCTAGGAAAATTTTCAGGAGGTCACCCAACATAGAATTACTCCAAGCTAAGCACACTTAACTTTGAAATTCCTATGATCGAGCTACCAAAAAAGAAGGTGCACCTTGTTGGTATAGGTATTAAGTTTTAATTCTTTTAAGTCTTTCTTAACATTACTTTCATGTCCTCAGGATCCCTCTCATTCAAATGTGGTATCTATTCATTCATATCTCCCCTTCTAATCTCGGGCATTACAATATTCTTTTATTGAAACACAAAGTATTTATATCGCATGATTTAGCGAAATGATTGTAATGTGTTAAGGTAGAAATTGATTTATTAAAAGTGTTGATAAAAGACCCCACTCACTAGACATTTTCATCTAATCTTTCAAATGTTTTGTTTTATCCCCCAGGTAACAATGGACATTCAACATTGAACTTGCAACCTTGACCACCTACTATACCATTTAGAAACACATCATTGGTAGCGATCATTGTCAACTCGAATACGTGTAGAAGTTAGGCAAGAAGAGTCTAAATGTCGTTTAAATTTACATTATGTATAGTTCTTTTTAAGAAAACTTTGTACTAAGTGTTGAAAGTACTCTGTTATTTAGATATCAAAATTTGGGTTCATATTCTACCTTTAAGCTTGGTTGTATTTAACCGGCTTATTAGGCACTCTGCATGTTATCTCGGAGAGAGACTCGCGAAGAATGTCTAGGTGGTCATGTCTCCACTTGATTGCATATAATGACTTGGGATAGGGTGTGACATAGAGAATATCTTTGAAGACTTAACAAACCATAGATACTTTGAAATTAACTTTTAAGCTTTTATCTAACTTAGAGTATAGCCTAGTTTGAATTATAATACATTACAAAATATATAATTTAATTTTAAAAAAAAAAAGTGAAATGATTTTATAATATGACATACTATATTTTTAAATGTTTTTATCCTTATTTAATATAATTATGCATCATAATTTGAATTTTAAAATTCAAATTTTGATAAAAGAAAAGCATAAAAAATGTTTTCATAATTTACACTATTTGGATAATAGAATCATAAAACAATTTAAAGAAAAGAGAATTTAAGTTGTTTGTCAAACATGTATTTGCTGAACTCATTGAATATATGAAAAAATGGAGGGGAGGGGGGATGTATTTTCAAATATAGAACAAAATGACAAAATATTTACACTGTACAGAACAATTTCGAAAACGAAAAAAATCACAACCCCACAATGAAAAATATCAAAAATGTCTGGCATCCAGTCCAGGTAATATATTTGAAAAATGATTATTTAGATTTGGCACACGATTGTTTAATTTAATCATTTAAATTTAGGTAGCCAAATCTAAACTCAAGATTTTTTTGGTACACGATCGTTTATATTTTACATACGATCATTTACTACATTTGGCACACGATCGTTTAAATTTGATTGTTTAAATTAGGGTAACAAAATCTCAACGATTTTTTTCATGATCTTTTATATTTGGCACACGATCTTAAAAAACCAAATAGTCGTTTGAAAAAAAAAACACGATCTTGAACCAAATAATAGTTTCGAAAAAAATCCAAAATATTACCGAAGAAAGAAAAAGACGATAGAAAGGAAAAGAAGAAAAAAACTTAGAGAAGAAGAGAAAAAAACGATGGGAAGGAAAAGAAAAATTGTAGAATAAAGAATATGAAAAGGAAGGACAAATGGAAATATTTTTAAAAAAATTGCAGAAGAATAGAAAAAAACGCAAAGAAAAAATATCGCAGAAGAAAAATGATGATAAGGAAGGATAAATTATATATTTATAAAATTTAACAAAAAAAACATAATATAGAATCGGTTTATTTTTATAAAAAGTATAAAAAAAATCGACTAAAATGATTTTGTCTAAGAAATGAAGATCAAAGCATAATATTTGTGAAAGCTAAATAAAGGGATTAAAATTTTAGAAAATCAGGAAAAGAAATATTAAGTTTTATATAAAGATAAGGGTTAATTTTCATGAATATAACAAATAGCCAAAATATTTATAGCTTAGGTAACAAATTGAAAAAATCCATGAATCTGACCATTTTTTTAAATATTTCAAGTTTCTCATTCCTTATCATCATCTTTCTTCTCTTTCTCTCCTGTGATTTTTTTCTTTCCATCATCTTTTTTTCTTTCTTTTGCATTTTTTTTAAATATTTTCGTTTGCCCTTCCTTTCCATCTTCTTTGATCTGCAATTTTATTTTTCCTTTCCATCATCTTTTTCTTTTCTTTTGTAATTTTTTTTCAAACAGTTATTTAGTTCAAGATCGTGTAACAAATATAATTTTTTTTCAAACTGTTATTTGGTTGTTTAAGATCGTGTGTCAAATATAAAAGATCGTGAAAAAAATCGTTGGGATATTGAATTGTGAAATTTAAACAATCGTCTTCAAAATCTAAATGATCCTGTATAAAAAAATCTTTAAAAAATCATTGACATTTGGCTACCCAAATTTAAACGATCAAATCTAAACGATCGTGTATCAAAAAATCTGGAGAAAAATCATTTAGATTTGGCTACTAAAATCTAAACAATTGTGTACTATTTAAACGATTAAATCTAAATAATCGTATACCCAAAAAATAGTCAAATCTAAATGATTGTGTACTAAACATCGTGTACTAAAGAATCTAAATGATCGTGTACTAAAAAATCTTGAAAAAAAATTGTTTAGATTTGGTGATTTGGCTACCCAAATCTAAACGACCAAATCTAAACGATAAAAAAATAGTCAAATCTAAACAATTATTTAAATATATTACACGTAGTGGATGCCAATTAATCGCAGAATACATTTTAGTATTTTTTATTGTGAGTATATGAATTTTTTCCATTTTTGAAACTGTTCTGTTAGCATGTAAATATTTTGCGGCTTTGTTATATTAGACTTTGAAATTAAATTTGAATTTAGATTATATATATATATATATATATATATATATATATATATTTTGGCTTTTTGGGTGGTTCAATAAAATTAATTAAAGACAAAGTTGAACAGCTCATTTTTTCATGTGAACTACAGCTTTTTGACTATTTTGACTATTTGACTTATGAGAAAAGGGCAAAATATTAAATATCAAAATAATATGATTTGATTCCGTGCTCACATTTCACTCATTCCCACACAATAACACAAACACAACTAAGTTTTATTCATTACAATATTGAAAATACGTTTTTTTATACTTGCTAAAAATAATAAGAGAAATCGTTACCAATAACAAAAATAAATAAAACTAATTTGGAATGTAGCAAAAATGTTAAATGAGTAATTTTTTTGATATATTTACACTTTAAAATGTTCCTAAAATATGTATGTATTACAATTTTTTTTCTTTTTGTCAAATTTAAATATCACTTGATGCAATACATTTTGGATTTTCGGTCTCCAACAAAAATTTAATTTCTTTTCCTGAAAAAAAAAAAGCATTTGGTTCTTCAAATAGGGAAATTTTAAAAAATAGTAAATTTTACAAAATATTTACAACCTATAGCAAATTCTATCAGTGATAGTCATTGATATGCTATAGTGATAGGAGACTATCAGTGATAGAATTCAAAATTTCACTATAGTTTGTAAATATTTTAATTTATTTTTCTATTTTAAAAAATATCCCTTTTATATATTTAATAAACAAGCTATATTAGCTTTAAAACAATGTTATTTTACTCTATTTTGTGTTGTTTTTAAATATAATAAAATATGCTTACTTATTTATGTGTGGGGTGTAATCGGGTTGGGTTCGGAGACATTCTAAACCCAATCCATTTGACCTAAACGCTTGTTCCTAAAAGATGAGATTTTTAAAACATAAGTCTAAAAGACTTAGTGAGATTTTATGAAATACTTTTCGCAATGCCCTTTGATAATTCCTTTTGGCCAAATTATAAATTCCAACAAAAATCAGTTTATCAATAAACACTTCATTTCGCAAAACATATCAAAATGCATGTAATCATTTTTACAATAGAATTACATCAACTCACGATCACATCAATATTCATTTCGAATAAACAACCATTATTCAATTATTCTTTTTGTCAAGGATCTCGATTCGTTCTCTATGCTTGGTCTCATTACCTTGCGTTTAGACTACTGTTTCAACAGCATCCGAGAACATACAAATTTGTCCTTGTTGCTCAGGCCGCTAAGTTTTATACACTCCTTTCAACACATAAGCCAACTTCTTATCACCATGTAGCCTCGTATACTCCATGGTGGCCTTAACTTTTTATATGCATAGAAAAGTGAGCATCATCTCAAGAAAACAACTAATGGTTTGAAAACCATTTTATAGTATTGAAATCCTAATCATCAAATCAAGCTTTAACATTATAAATCATGCTTGAAAACATATAAGTTTTTCATAGAAATCTCTTTTAAAACACTTCTCATTTAAATTCTTCTTTCAAATCACTAAAGAGAAATCATAATAAAATTTTTAACATAAATTCATTTGAAATCTTCTCTCATAAAATCAAAGATCCTCCTCTTCCTTCTCTTTTCGTGGAGCCTTCTTGCTAAACGAACTGCAACACCTTAACATTTTATTTTTCTTCTTCTTGTCAAAGCAAAACAACAGTATTTTAGATTTTTTTAAAAAAATCTTTTTGTTTATTTAATGACCAAGTCCTTTGTTTACAGAGCCCTTTAACTAACTTAGTCATGTTTAAACTCTGCTCAGTTCGCTAGCTCCTGCTTAAAACTCTACATGTGTAAATTTAATATTAACCCAGTCATACTTAAATCCTTAATTTTACACGTTAATCCTTGTCAAATCAGATTTGACATTTTTCTCGCTTGACCTTTTTTCTCGCCTAACTCCATTTTACGAATAACTTCAACCACTCACATAGCTTAATTTTGAAGTTCTTAACACAATAACTCTTTTTTAAAAAAAAACTTTCTCGCTAATTACCTTCTTAATCGAAAAACTTATACTTAACCATAAAAGATTTTATCTCTTAATCATTTCCACAGATTGATTCAAACGTCAATCTTCTTATCACGAAGTGTTACTTCAAAACACCTCTTCTTATCCAAAACGCAAATTTTCAAACCACTTAACCAGATTTTTCTTCTTATACTTAAATTAAAAACAGGTCTCACAATTTTTCCCTCTTAAGAAATTTCGTCCTCGAAATTTAGGCAGTAAGACAATACTTTGAAGAAAAACAATACTTTTATTACTTAAATTTGAAGTTACAACCTTACAACCTTAAAATTACAAACTATAACTATTACATTAATTTCTTATTTGACCTTGAAATGCCACTCGAGTTTTCCTTGAATCTTTTTCGCTTAGCCTTACTTGTTTTAGCATTCATTTCTATAATGTTCTCTCACCACATTGATAACAGGTAATGCTTCTTCTCCTACAATCTTTACACTTAACCAACTGGCATGAAGTGGTTTTGGCTTTCTTGTTCTGCACTTTCTTTTTCTCCTTCCTCGCTTGAGTCAAAACTCGATCTTTTTAAGCTTAACCAATTGTGCATAATTGTTTCTTATTAAAATCAACACAATAGGAGTCCTAATCTCCTCCAGCAAGTCGTTTATAAAATGTCGGTATCTTTCTCCCTCATCTATGATTAATATCTAGCTAGAAAATGGATTGGAATCAAACGAAAATTGTAGCTCAGAAACAGAAGCAATAAAGAACAAGAGGTTTTTTTTATAGCGAGTGCACGTCAAAGTCTGAGTGTTGTGTAAACAGTGGGGAGCAACCGGCTTCTTCAAATATCTCTCTGAGGTCGCACTATTTTTGCTTTCAAGGCAGTGGTGTACTCAATGACACAACAATGATTATATGCTATTACAAGTTGAAAGCAAGATTCTTTTTTTCCATTCCAGATGTCGATCAAGAACGAAAAAAGCCTTCCACATCTCTCAAGGTTGGAATTTATTCTCTTAACATGATGGAAGAAGAAACTATAGTTGATTTCAATGTTTGTATACTACATATTGTAAATGAGTCGTCTTTTGCTCCTATGAAAAGATATCTATAATATTTGGGTCATTACTTTTCTGTTTGTTTACATGAGCACAATTCTCTTGTCTTGTGATATCATGTTTGATGTTGTGTCCTTTACTAGATTCCTTTGTGTTTGTTTTTTCAAATTCATTGAATTGTAAAGTTTTGAAAAGATTGTATTTAAAGAAAAATAATAAACGAAGTGTTGTTGATTGTCAATAAAGACTCAAAGTCTAAAAATCAAATAAATGTTGGTAGAACACGCTACCCTTTTGAATTGGTAGGCGAAGAACTACTAAACAAACAATGATAATTGAATCTTTTTATAAAGCTGGAAGAAAAGAGAATAAAATAAAGAATATGACTGTAGGTATAAAGGCAAAGATATCAACACTAAACACAAATAATTTTCAATAATTAATAGCAAATCAACTTTTGTATGTTTTTTTTTCAATGGACATAACATTTTATATCATTTTGGGACCTTTCAATTTTGTTTTTCTTTTAAGGTGTTCTCTCAAAAAAGTTTTCTTTTTTTTTTTTTTGTTTTTCGTCCCTCTTGTTTTCTATTTTCCTCTTTTTATTATCATGTTTTTTCCTCTAAAACTTTTCCTCGATGTTGAAATATTCCCTTTTTTTTCTTTAAATCTTTATTCTATTCCTTATCATTATCTCTTTTCCATACAAAATTATTAGTAAACAAGCCCAAAAAAGATTTGTTTTTTTTTTTTCCACTTTTTCTCTAGGACAAAATTTTGTTAAAGTATGGATACTTCTATACAATTTCCCATACTGTGAGCTGTTACATTAAGAAAAATTATCCATCCCCTTTGATTAAAAAAAAAAACCAATATTACATAAAGCAAATTAATTAAAGATCAAAACTTGACACCTTACTCATGTTGTTTCTACTTGATTTCAATTTAATCCTACCATCCCATTTGCAAGAAATAGCAACACACTTTTATAATTTAGTTAGGTCACATTTGGGTAGTAATTTTATTATCATTTTTTTAAAAATAAGCCTATTTTATTTCTTTTTTTTTAGCATTATTTGTATTAATGTTAAGTAGGAGAATTATATTCCTATCCTAATTTCGAAAAGAAAAAAAAAAGAGTTTTTTAAGTACTACTTCTTGTAGTTTTCAAAAAATTTTCTTTGATATTTAAAACATGTATAAAATATTAATATCAAAGTAAGGGATTTAGAGATGGAAAATATATTTAAAAACTTACCTTTCAAAAACTAAAAACAAAAAATGAAATATTATCCAGGCCTTAAAAATTATTATTAAAAATTTGCGCCTATGGAAAAAAGAAATTACAACAGGTTTCTGTACTTTATTATTTCTAAGTATATTCCTAGGCTATTTAGGGTGTGTGTGTATATATTCTTCTGTTTGTTTGATGCTCATAATTTCATAATTTTTGGTAGACTTTTATTTCAAAGTTGATAGCCATCTTATAATGGTATGACATTTGACTTGAACGGACACTAGCAAAAATAACAATACAAGTTATAATAATTAAGTTCATAGTACACATATTTTATTATTTGCAAAAATGGCAAAAACAAAATTCAGTTCGCATATCAAGAGTTAAAATGTCACAATGTCCTTGTTACTAATATACGTTTTGATACACTTTATACACGTCTGGTACACATAATTATCCTTTGGTACACCTAATTCTTATTGGATACACATCTTATACATTTGATTGATATACTTAATGCACCTAATACTCTTTGATACAGTTGATACCTTTTGATATACACCTTGAAATATCTTGATACACATTATAATATTTCTCATTACACTTGATTCTTCTTGATACTCCTTAGGCTTTGATACACTTTATTAGTTTGATACACTTAAAGACGTCATTTATAAGATACACCGCCAATAAATTTGTTATGCTTCATTGGTACACTCAACAAATTTGATACGTTTGATGTACATGATATGTTTGATACACTTGATGCACTACAGATACACTTAGTATTCTTCACTTATACATTTGATTGATTAAATACACTTGATATACTTGAAGTCCTACTTATACACTTAATATACTATTGATATACACTTGTAAACTTGATTCACATATTTGATAATGATTCACTTTATTGATATGCTTTAACAATATATTGTTGATATACTTGATAATAATAGACTGAGTTACCTCATTCATAACCTTAATAATACTCTAATGAACTACATAAAATTTGAAAAAAAAAACCAAAAATCACGTAGTAAGTATATTAACCAACTATTACATATAATATAAGTATATCACAACACTGATATACAAAACTGAGATAAAGTAAAATCAAAACAAAATCAACGTAAAAAAATAAAAACAAAATCATTTGAAATCAAATTCAACTCAAAGTACACATTGAAGAAGGTAAAAAAAAAAATCACAAATGAACTTAAATTACTCTGATCAACAACCATTGTATTTCATAATGCAATTATTGTACTATTGATATTCTAAAATCAAGATTAAGACAGAAAGAATAAATAATTTTTCTCGTATAAAACAAATAATTAAGGCCTTAAATTAAAGGTATGAGAATAAATAAATAATCAGTAGCGCATTAAAAAGAGGAAGAGAAATAAGTTATTGAAGGGTAGTTTAGGAATAATAACAAATTTAAGATGGATAATATTCTTACAAGTGAAAATTTTATCATATTTACAAAATTCTAAAACAATGTGTTATATTTTTTATATTATGTTCTCAAAATATTATTCTATACAATTTCTCTAACATTAAATTACGCAGCAAAAAGAGACAATTGTATAATTTTATTTTAAAATAATATATATTTTTTAATAAGGAAAAAAACCATTGGAATGTGTGACAAATTAAAAGAGATTTTGAGAGTTGTAGTTAACTCGTAAAAGGAAGATTAAATTTGAAATTTTTAACATTTCTACTTATTAAACTGACTTATTCTTTTTAATCAACATATTTTGTAATTATTATTTATTCTAAAACTATACAATGAGAAATTTTAGAATAATTACAAAGTGACACATCATTTACTACAAAAATATAAAATAATTAAATTTAATACTAATTAAAAGTTGACATGTATCTTAAATTGAAATTGAAACTATAAATTGGCTAATCTCAATAACTTCTACATGTTTTTATCAAGATTGTTGGATCAAGTTAATTATTTTTATCTAACTAAATACTATTTATTTGAACTAAAGTACACTTGAACCCAAAAATAAGCTTAATTTAACTCAAATACTAAATAAGGTCTACATGTTAACCAAGTCCCGACCCGCAAAACTCATCTAAGAACTCTATAAAAAAGAAGCTTTATTCATTTGTGGGGTTTAGAAAGTTTTTCTCATAGAGCCTTGGAGAATTCTTTCAACAACAACAAAAAAAAAATCCTAGTTTTGAAAGGCATCAAGCATACCCATTCAACTGAGAAGAATCAAAGGATCAAGTACTAGAGATCAAACTTCATCGCATCATAATTTACATCAACACAAGCTTAGAATCATGAACACGAAACACATTTATCCAAAAAAAAACTTCACGCGAACAACCATATTTATTTCATCGTGTTAGTCGTATATATCTATATAAACTTCATGTTTTTAGTACTTTTGATTAATAAGAAAATGCTAGTTTTCCCTCTATTTTGCCTATGGTATTAGAGCAAAAATTATTGGGTGATTTTTTATCTCCACTACATCCATTAAAGTTGAATTATAACATTGGTATTTGATTTGGGTGGTTGGGTCTTGATATTTGATTTGGTATTTGATTGTTTATTGTGGAGGCAATCTTTGGTCGCACATGAGATTGAAGAAAAAGATTGAGAATTAACTTGTGGTGATGGTGATTTTCAACGGTACATTAAAATGTTTGAAAATCAATTCAATATTTCTGACGTTGAAACTTTAAACATAAGTAAGTTTTTGTTCATATGGGTCACGCATTTTTTACAGTCAAAGATTGAAAATCAATTAAATTTTTGACATAGAACACTTGTATTGTCGTGACGTAAGGCAAGCTTCAACGATAAGAAAAAAAAATCGAAAATCAATTTGAATTTATTTAGCTGTTGAAATTGATTCTAGATTTGTTTTCTAATTTTCAAGTCTTCGTTAGGTTGAAATTTGATTTGGTTGATCATTATATTTTATTTAATTTTCGAGAGAGATTAAAGTTTTGGATTGAGAATTTGATTTGGTTGATTGTTCGACCTCTATTGAATTTGTTATTTGAGGATTTCATATATGTGTCATTCTTATACTAGAATGGTAACTGTAATTATAAGCAATGATAAGGTCATTTCGCATCGTATAAATTTTATCGCATCAACCTCAAACAATTCAACCATTAGTAACACAATGCCACAATACTACGTGATTGTATTGTTTTGCAATTCATGCTCATTACAGAGATCTAAGATTCTCCTCTCGTCTGAACCTGGGGTTCATACTCAACCAGCGTCACGCAAGACACCTGAGATATCCAACAGCGTCTCGCCACACTCTCATTCGTAGACCTGAGAGTTACACTCCACCAGCATCTCATTAACATCTTTCTCTCAGCGAGCACTACAACATCATACGCTGGAATCATTTAACAATAAGCCCATTCTAGGATCTGAGAATCTCCTCTCACTGACCTAGAATTCATACTCAACCAGCGTCACGTGATAGGTCTTATCTTCTCTCGGTATACAACCATTACAAACGGTAAACAAAAAGGTTAGTCTTCTTAACTTATTTTCTTTACATAATATCGCAATAGTAACAATATCATATGTTAAGCATTGATGAAGGAATACTTTCAAATAATCATCGACAGAATACCTTTTTCATGCATCAAATTTACAAAAGCCACATTAACTATTTATGTAAGTCATCCATAAAAGCTTTCCTCTATTAATGAAAGATTCACGAATATTCAACATATAAGAAATACTAAGAAACAAACATTTGTTACAAAGATACACGTTTGGGTTTAGGAAAAATCACTTGCAATATTTATTCATAATTCATAAACTAACACAGAAAAGAATTAACAATAAATAACAACTCAAAAATCATGTCAAATCTTGTTTTGTCACTCACACATATACTTAGCCTCAACTCCTTCCTTCTCTGCTTTTGAATTCCTCTTTTCACCTAGTGGTTTCCTCGACCAGTCGCTTAGCATTTTGAATCTCTCTTTTTCATTTTCATCCGAAAATCTAGCTTTTTTCAAACAAAAGAAGGAACTCCCTTTTCCTTTCGACCTTTGGCCCTTTTTATTATGACCTTCCACATCCAAGGGTCGCTTCAATACTTTTCACGTGTCTCTTTGTTGATTTGTCGTGCCATGCAACCAACCCAAACTCGACATGTAAGCCAAAATGTCAGCAATGATTGGATGTTTCCTTAAGATGTCAACCTTATCTCCTTGGAAAGCCAAACTCTTTAAAACGTCTGACTCTATTTATCTTCTTGGGAAGTAACAGACATTTACTTTTCTTCATAGAGTTGTCTAGTTTTGTCAACAGGATACCTACTTCTCGCCCAACTTTCTTAAGCATAAGTACTTCTTCTCACATTACTACATTAAACGCCTAAATCTTGGCATCCAACACAAGCTTCCTCCTCGCTACTTACTCTTATCACATCAGTTACATTCGTGCGATATAAATTAGACAGACATTTCTCTTTGTGTTGCATTTTCTCCTTTTTTTTCGTGTTTCCTCGTGGGATGTCCTATACTTTTATTCAAATTGACATCACCAAGGATCCTTTCCAATCGGACGACCTTTCTTCGAATAAAGGTCTCACACATACTCCTTTCGTGGAATATATTCTACAGTTAGAAATCTCTTCGTTCAGCACCCTGCTCGTAGGGTCTTTATCGCGTTGACAATACGCGATCGGAGCCTTACAAAACTCAACCTTCAGTAGCATTTCAAGAAGGACTAGATGATGAAATGATATGGTCAGCAGATTTTTTCTTCTTGAAGTCATATAGTACATATCTTTTTAAAGATAAAAGATAATTAAAAAGATCCTTAAAGATAATGAGGATCTTTTATCTTTCTTTAAATAAAAAGAAACTATTTTAATATTTGTAAAAAATGTAACAAACTCCCCCCTTTTGACAAAGAATGAATAGTTTTCTTTTTATGTGCAACTAATGACAACTTAAGCCTCTTCTTGAAACTTGATGCCGTCAAGAGATCAAATGCAAAAATATATATACTCATGATGAACATAGAAGAGTAGTTATTAAGAAAGTACAAGCCCTTAAAATAATACAAGGTCTTCAAAAAATCAACAATAGTCTTCAAGAGCACATAATTCCACAAGAGGAAATTTCAGCAATTAGCAAGAACACTGTCCAGCTCAAAAGTTCAGCAATGCCACCATCTTATGAAATCAGCAAACTCAATTCAGTTCAACATTTCATGAAACATTGTGTTCAAATTTCACCAAACAGCAACAACACACTGAGTCAATTTCTCCCCCTTAAATAAACCAAAAAAAAACATTCTTCAACATTTGCAGAACTAGATGAGGGAAGAAGAGCCTTCAAATGATGACATAAGGCCAATATTACATTTATTGAAAGTGGATTTCAATCTCCATTACATTTTTTGTTACTAGGGTATGTATATAGAAGAGTTGGATTTTTTAGGATATTTCTAAGTTTGATTAGACTATAGGCATTTTCTTTAAGAATTTTATAGCAAAACGGCCTTATATATACCATGTTTTCCACAGTAATGACACACCCAAATCTTGAACTTCTTCTATGTAGAAAAATGACAAGTATTTAAGAGTTAGCAAAATGGGTTTTTTATTTAAGGGTAGAGTGGTAATTTACCTAAATGACAAATTTGTAAATCCTTCATCTTCCTCTTTAGGTTTCTAATAAGTGAAGGATAAAAGAAAAAAATAGAGAGGCAACCTACAGTTACACAAAAAGGGAAGAGAGAGTGAAGGAGAGACAGAGGCGTTTGACTGTGAGTTAACGAAGTACATTCGTCGTCGAGATTCTGCATTATACTGACGGTGATCGGCGTTTGTTTGAGCAATTTTTAGGCATTGTTGTTGCGGTTTGACAGGTCCTTCAGTGTTGGTATAAAAGAATTTGGGTCTCGACATCAGTTCAACGTGGGTATTGGCATCAGTTCAACTTGGGTCTCTCAATTTATCTTGGCGGTTTTGGTTGTGGTTAATTACAGATTGCTTATTGTGTTGAACTCTGTAATTGTCTCCAATTTTTGCTCTTAATAAAATCTCTTCAAGCTGGTTCTCAAAGTGGATGTAGACCAAATTGGTCAAACCACTATATATCATTGTGTTTGCTCTTTTATCGCTTTGTGTGTATTCTAGATTGTGCATTCTATTTTGCATTATTCTCTGATTTAGTGCATAAATTATAACAAGTTGTATCAGAGCTCCATTCGATCCAAAGAAGAATTGGGTTTTGTGTGGTAGTTTGCAGCTCACATATATTCTTAGTTTCATAGTTCTGTAAAGATGACTTCAACACCCTTTGAGGTGGCTAAGTTTGATGGCATGGGTGATTTTGCTCTTTGGACGAAAAAGATTAGAGCTATTTTAGTTCAACAAAAAGTAGATAAAATCTTAGATGAAGAGAACCTTCTAGAAACTATTACAAAAAGTGAGAAAAAAGATATGGATGAAATGGCTTATTCAACTATCCTTCTGTATTCGTCAGATGATGTGCTTAGGCTTGTAGATGAGGCTACTACTACAGGGGAGTTGTGGAAGATGCTAGAAAGTCTTTACTTGACAAAGTCATTTCCAAATAAGCTATATCTAAAGGGGAAATTCTTTGGATATAGGATGGACCAAAGTAAAGGCTTAGAAGAGAACTTGAATGAATTTCAGAAAATTGTAGTTGATCTTAATAACATCTGTGAGAAGATGTCGGATGAGAATCAAGCGGTGATTCTTTTAAATTTATTACCTTAAACATATCGAGAGGTTAAGGTAGCTATTAAATATGGTCGGAACTCATTGACCATGAATATAGTGTTGGATGCCTTAAAGACTAGAAATCTCAAAATTAAGAAAGAATGCAAGGATGGAGAGTTATTCATGGCCAAAAGAAGGAGTGAGAAAAAGAGCTGAAAAGGCAAAGAGAAGAGTTTTAGATCGAAATCAAAGGGAAAAGGTTGAAAGTGTTTCTTATGTCATAAAGAAAGACACTTTAAGAAAAATTGCCCTTTGAATAAGAGCAAGGAAGCATCAAGTAGCTAGTATGCAGGTGAGACTAGTTCAGCGAATGTTACTGATGGGTAGGATTCAGCAGAGGTCTTAATGGTGTCTTATAGGGATATTCAGGATGCTTGGATCATGGATTTAGGGTGAACATATCACATGACTCCTAATCGAGATTTTCTAATTAATTTTCAGAAAAATGATGGGGAAAAGTCTTACTTGGTGATAATGGTACCTGTGATGTAAAGGTAATTGGTTCAGTCCGAATTGCAACACATGATGGGATGATCAGAGTTTTAACTAATGTGAGATATATTCAAGAACTCAAACGTAATCTAATATCTCTTGGTGATTTAGATAGATCAGGTTACACTTATAAATCTGAGAATGAAGTTCTGAAAGTTAACAAGGATTTTTTGGTTAAACTGAGGGGAACCTTGGAGAATGGTTTGTATGTGTTTGAAGGTGCTGCAATTTCAGACAGTGCTGCTATAGCATCAGGAAAAGTTACAGATATTTCTATGTTATGGCACAAAAGGTTAGCTCATGTGAGTGAAAGAGGTTTACAAGCACTTTCTCAACAAGGTTTGCTGAAAGGAGTTAAGGATGTTGAACTACCATTTTGTGAGCATTGTATAATGGAAAATTCTACCAGAGTAAAGTTTTGGAAAGGGAAGCATGCGACCAAAGGTATTTTGGATTATGTTCATTCATATTTGTGAGGTCCTACGAAAGTGCCTTCTATAGGAGGTTCGAGATACTTCATGTCTATCATTGAAAATTTTTCAAGGAAGGTGTGGATGTATCCATTGAAACAAAAGGATGAAACTTTTGGAAAATTCCTTGAATGGAAGAAGCAGGTTGAAAATCAAACAAGTAGGAAGGTCAGGTATTTGAGGGCAGATAATGGTTTAGAATTTATGAATAGCAAATTCAACAACTTTTGCAAATTTGAGGGAATTACGAGACATTTTGTTGTTACGTACACACCACAACAAAATAGTTTGGCCGAGAGGTTTAACAGAACTATTATGGAACATACCGGATGTCTCTTGAATAATGCTTCTTTACCCTTGAAATTTTGGGGGGAAGCTGCCCGAACAGTATGTTATCTCATTAATAGGAGTCCTTCTACAGCTTTAGACTTAAAGACTCCTCAGAAGGTATGGACAGGTAAAGCTCCAAGTGTAGATCATCTTAGAGTGTTTGGATGCTCAGTTTATGCTCATGTTAAAGAAGGAAAGCTGAACAAGAGGGCAGTGAAATGTATGTTTATTGGTTATCCTCAGGGTGTCAAAGGTTATAAACTTTGGTGCTTGAAAAAGGGGATAAATAAATGCATTATCAGCAGAGATGTAACTTATAATGAGACAGAAATGTCATATTGTGTCAAAGAGCAGCAGAAACAGAAAAATGTTGATCATGTTGAGACAAAGGTCAGAATTGATTCAGAAGTACGACCATCAATTGGCTTAGATGTATCTAGTGATCATTCTCCACCAGTTTCACAGGCTACACAGCAGTCTAAATCTGATGGTATACAGTCGCAACAGGAGAGGACCTTGATTGATGAGGGAGCCTTCAGTGAAGAAAGCTCAAGTAACAATGACCTACAGAACTATCAGCTTACACGTGACAGGGTTTGGAGGGAAAGACATGCTCCTACAAGGTATGATTATGCTAACTTAGTTGCTTATGCTCTTACTTGCGCAGCTGACAGTATTGAAGCAGAGCGTCTTACTTTCGAAGAGGCAATCATATCTCATTTGAAGAAACAATGGAAGGATGCTATGAAAGCAGAGTTGTTCTCTTTACAAAAGAATCAGACATGATCATTGGTTCTAAAGCCTCCTAACCAGAAGCTCATTCAATTAAAGTGGATTTACAAAATCAAGTCAGGTACAGGAGGTGACAGTAAGCCTAGATATAAGGTTAGGTTGGTAGCAAAGGGCTACACTCAAAAGAAGGAAGTTAACTTAATGAGATTTTCTCTTTGGTGGTAAGGTATTCGTCAATTAGATTAATTTTATCTATTGTTGTTCACTTTGATATGTTTATTGAACAGATGGACGTCACCACAGCATTTCTTCATGGAGAACTAGACGAGGTGATTTACATGGCTCAACCTAAGGGCTATGAGGTGAAGGGTAAGGAAGACATGGTTTGTCATCTTCACAAGTCCATCTATAGACTGAAACAATCTCCAAGACAGTGGTATATCAAGTTTGATACTTTCATTCTAAAGTAGGGGTTTCATAGGAACTCATATGATGCTTGTGTTTACTAGAAACTAACTCAGAAAGGTACGTATATCTATTTACTGTTGTATGTAGATGATATGATACTGGTTGCTAAGGATTATGCTAAAATCCGTGAACTCAAGAAACAGTTGAGTAGTGAGTTTGAAATGAAAGATTTAGGTAAGCTAAAAAGGATTCTAGGCATGGATGTGAAAAGAGATAGGGAAATAGGTTTGTTAATCGTTTCGCTGGAGAGTTATGTGATTAAACTGCTTGAAAAATATAATATGTCTGGTTGCAAGGTAGTTTCTACACCCTTAGCATCTCATTTTAGACTTTCTTCGTCTCAATGTCCTGTTACTGAACAAGAAAGGTTAGAGATGTCTAATATTCCATATTGCAATATTGTTGGAAGTATTATGTATCTAATGATTTGTACTAGGCCTGACTTGGGTTATGCTATGAGTATGATAAGTAAGTTTATGCCAAATCTCGAGAAGAAACATTGGAATGCTGTTAAATGGGTGTTTCGATATTTGAAAGGTAGTGTCAGTGTATCATTATGTTTTAGCAGGGATTGTGATAAATCAGCATTGTTGGAAGGCTTCACAGATGCAGACTATGCTGTAAATCTCGATAAAAGAAGGTCACTATCATGTCACATTTTTCGCTTGTATGGTAATGTTGTCAGTTGAAAAGTTACCCTACAGCCAGTTGTTGTTTTGTTGACCACTAAATCAGAATATATTTCTCTTGGTGAAGCAGTGAAGAAAGCAGTGTGGTTGAAAAGAATTGTTGGTGAGTTGTTATCGCAAGAGTTTATTCCTATCATCCATTGTGATAGCCAAAGTCATATTCATCTTGCGAAGAATCCATCTCATCCTGAACGGTCTAAGAGTATCAATGTCAAATTTCATTATATCATAAATGTTATTCCTCAAAAAGATGTTGAATTGGTCAAAGTTCATACAGTTGAGAATTTTTCAGATATGTTAACCAAAGTTCTTCCAGCTCATAAGTTTAAATACCTATTAGATGAGCTAAAGGTTAAATATGGATGATAGGGTGTTGGGAGAATCAGTTTGGTGTCTTAAATAGCTTGTCATGAGGGAGAGTTGTAGAAAAATGACAAGTATTTAAGAGTTAGTAAAATGGGTTTTTTATTTAAGGGTAGAGTGGTAATTTGCCTAAATGGCAAATTTGTAAATCCTTCATCTTCCTCTTTAGGTTTCTAATAAGTGAAGGAGAAGAGAAGAAAACAATAGAGAGGCAACCGACAGTCACACAAAAAGGGAAGAGAGAGTGAAGGAGAGATAGAGGGGTTCAACGGTGAGTTGATGGATCACATTCGTCGGCGAGATTCTGCATTGTACCGACAACAATCGATGTTTGTTTGAGCAGTTTTCGAGCATTGTTGCTGCAGTTTAACAGGTCGTTCAGTGTTGGTATAAAAGAATTTGGGTCGCGACATCAGTTCAACGTGGGTATTGGCATCAGTTCAACGTGGGTCTTCAATTTCTCTTAACGGTTTTTGTTGTGGTTAATTACAGATTGCTTATTGTGTTGAACTCTGTAATTGTCTCCAATTTTTTCTCTTAATAAAATCTTTCCAAGCTGGTTCTCAAAGTGGATGTAGACCAAATTGGTTGAACCACTATATATCGTTGTGTTTGTTCTTTTATCGTTTTGTGTGTATTCTGGCTTGTGCATTCTATTTTGCATTATTCTCTAATTTAGTGTATAAATTATAACAAGTGGTATTAGAGCTCTATTCGATCCAAAGAAGAATTGGATTTTGTGTGGTAGTTTGCAGCTCACATATGTTCTGGGTAAAGATCTCAAAACTTTTCTTACTAGTTTGGATTTAGAAATCCTTTCACCTAGAGCAAAGGACTGATTTGCTATGTCCAGAACTTTAACACTAAATTTAGCAATTGATTCATCTTCTATCACCCTTAAGGATTCAAACTTCAAACTCAACAATTATAATCATGATGTTTTTACTTTTGATGTTCCTTCATATGCAACTTCAAGAATTTTTCAAGCTTTCAATTTTACACATGTACAAGTATTTATTAATTTAAATACATTTTGATCAACTTCATTATAAATAGCATTGAGGGCACAAGAGTTGCCAAGAGAAGCTTGATCTTCAGCATCAGTCCAATCAGATTTTGATTTGGTGTACAGTTACCTTTTACAGTAATGGTAAGCAGTTTCCAACCGGAGATGACAACTTTTCAAGTTTTATTGTCAATTGATTTGAGAAAAGTTGTGATACAAGCATTCCAATAAGCATAATTTGTGTCATCAAGAACTGGTGGACGAGTAGTAGATCCTTCTTCTTTAATGATTTTCATCTGTACAAAACTCGCTCTGATACCCATTGAAAAGGTGAAATAATTTTCTTACAGTTGTTACTTTAGTTCACAACTCAAGGAATAGTTAAAGGAGCAAAAAGATAAATAGGCAGACAACACAAATAACTTTGTTAGTCTAGTTCGATGAACCCACCTACGTCTAGAGAGCTTTTCTAGTTTAAATAAGCAAATTTTATTAAGATTCAAATGAGTATAACACTTCAACAATCTAGAAGACACTCTCCTTAGATCTAATACTCATTTTAGTTATAAACATAAACTAAAAATAATCAAACTTCCCCTGGATTGTATTTGAATCTAATGAAGATGGCCAAAAACTCCCCCTGTAGAAGTAATTGATCATATATCAAATTACTAAGTCTTCTTTAAATCTCTTATCTCGGATACATCTTGAGTTGTCTATGAAGATATCAAACAATCTTCATAAAATATCTAAAAGGGTAATAACTTACCTTTGCAAATATTTTTCACGAATTGCAGCTTGAAAAACATCTTTGAAGAATGCCCTGAATGAAAAATACCTTCTTTTATAATGAGGAGAAAGATAATCAGTAGATTTGAAACTTTCTTCCTAAATATGTGCAAAAAAATCTTTTTAAAAAATAAAAGAAATTTTTTAAAAACCCTAACGATAAGGAAGATCTTTTATTTCTTTAAATAAAAAAAATCCCTAAATAAAGTTAGTTATATTAATATTGAAATTCTTTCAATTTGAATATTGTAGATATTTGAAGGTTTATGTTCAAGCAAAAAGCTGAACTTCATGAGTTAAGAGATATTTTAATTAATTCTAGTTTTGGATTTTTCATTTTATTACAGGTTTTTTCTAAAAAAAAAAGTTAATATATGATGAAAATGATAATGGAACGCTTAAAAATACAAAATTATTGAGAGTCAAAGTCATAGTACTTCTTTTTAAATGAATTGGTTAATTGTTATTGAAATAATAAAGTACCTTTTAGTTATACCATAAGCAGCAATCTATACGTATAGCTAGAGCACATAAAGTAAAATGAGACAGTGAACTTTGGTAACCCAGTTCAGCCAATATGCCTACATCTAGGAAGCATCTAGCTCAGATAAGGAGTTTCATTTGAGATTATGATTAAACATCTTATAGTATAAAATACATGTAGATAGTTATAATGCAACTAAGTAAACTTCAGGCTCCCCTTGAACAGTACATAATCTCATACACAATTGACTAAGACTCCCTCTGAAGGTTAGAATGATCTCTCCAACTCAGTCAATCTTCATGATGACATGTTTCTTAGACTTACATCAGGTCTTCATGTCATTAACTCCTCATAGTTAAACATGCAGTCACTTACACCACATGTAGCTGATGATGATCAAGTATTCAGAATAAAGTCAGGTTCATTCACCTATCGTTGACGTTCGGTCACACTATAGGATCGTTGCACCATTCACCAACAACCCTCACACTTTTCTTCTACTGCTTTATATAGCAATTTCTACTCACCGTATCTTTCTGTTGCATGATATCATACTTCCATAAATAAAGAAGTAAAATCTATGAAGATGCCCTTTGAAATAGGAACAGCTCAACCGAAATATTTATGAATAAATAAAGAATTAATTTTGCAAAAATAAATATCTTAACAAACTCCCTCTTTTTGGAAAACATGTACATTCTTTTTCAGCTCAACACACAAGATTCCCAATATCAGAGACACATAGCAGCACACAGAAGTACCAAGCCAGACCCAACAACCAACAGTCAACCCCAGATGTAAAAATAGAACAACCACACAACTCACTCATGCTCAAGTCACAAAACAGTACACTAGATCCATAATTCAGTTAAGCCATTCATTCAATTAGTTAGCACCCACTGTACATGATCACATCAGAAGCATAAGTCAAAGATAGACACAAAAACAAACTGGCCCCACAAAATATACTCCAGGAAAAACACATACGACCCATACACAAATTTCAACTGCAACAAAATTCAAATTCAACAAAATTTCTCTACCAAGCTCTTATCTCCCTATTTGAGAACAAAAAAGAATCAGAGAACAGGATTTTTTGAGACATCAATTTCACTCATATTGTCACAGTACAGAACCATAGTATCTTGAGACATATCATATTCATGGAGCATTTGTTTCATCCACACTAGTTGTGCATAAGCACTGCAGGCTGCAATATATTCAGCTTCTGCAGTTGACAAAGACATTGAGTTCTGCTTTTTACTAAACCAAGAGACCAGGTTGTTGCCCAAAAAGAAACACCCACCTGACGTGGATTTTTGATCATCTGAACACCCAGCCCAATCAGCATCGCTATAACCAACCAGAGCAGATGTGGTATCAAATGAGTACTGAATTCCAAAGTTAGAGGTACCCCGTACATACTTAAGTATACGTTCAACAACTTGAAGATGAGACATACGAGGAGCTGATTGAAACCAAGCACAAACCCCTACTGCATAAGCAATATCAGGACGACTAGCTGTGAGATAGAGCAGAATACCTATCATACTCCTGTATGTAGTGAGATCCACGGTTTCTGATGCACAGTCTTTATTGAGCTTAACATATGTAGCTGCAGGAGTTCTCTTAGCTTGATAGTGGTCAAGGTTGAATTTCTTTATCATGTTAACTGCATACTTTTCTTGAGAGATAAAGATACCTATTGGACTTTGTTTTATTTGTAACCCAAGAAAAAATTACAGTTCGCCTACAAACTCATCTCAAACTCTGATTGCATAAGCATGGCAAAACTTGTTACATTCGCATCAGAAAACTCTCCAAAGATAATATCATCTACATAAACTTTAGCTATAAGATTTTGCCCCGTTCGATGAATGAACAAAGTTCGATCAGAATCACCTTGAGCATAACTCTACTTTTGCAAATATTCAATTAAACGTTCATACCAGGCTCGTGGAGCTTGTTTAAGGCCATATAAAGCCTTGTTTAGTCTATAGACATGATGTGGAAAAATCAAATCAACAAACCCTTTAGGCTGAGCCACAGATACTAATTCAGATAGATATCCATTTAAGAAAGCACTCTTAACATCCATCTGAAATAGTTTGATCCGTTGAATGCACTCGATGCTAAGCAACAAGTGGATAGCTTCAAGTCTAGCCACAGGAGCAAAGGTCTCATCAAAATCTATCCCCTCTACTTAAGTATATCCTTGTGTAACAAGGCGTGCTTTGTTTCGAACAATCACTCCAAGTTCATCAGATTTATTCTTAAAGATCCACTTCGTACCAATAACATTCACACCTGTTGGCTTAGGAACTAGTTCCCAAACCTTATTTCTTTGAAACTGGAGTAACTCCTCCTACATCGCACTTATCCAGAATTCGTCTTGAAGAGCTTCATTAAACGTCTTAGGTTCAATGGATGAAACATAACAAATGTTTGCAATCATTTTGACATAATCGATGCGATCCTTTTTCCTGGTGGTGACCTCGCTTTGAATGTCGCCAATAATGTTGCTAGAGGTATGCTTTCTGGTGATATGTTGAGGGGGTCCAAATGAAATCACAACTTGCTCTGGAGCAGACTCAATCTGTTCAGTGGTGCTCGTCATATCACTTTCATCTGTTACAGTTTGTCTCACAAAATCAGTCATTGAAGCTGGTGTCACGCTTTGAATAACTATGGTTTCTTCATGTACTTGACCATTCGCAGTATCGTCGGCCTCATCATGTATTACAACGTTGATAGACTCCATCACAGTTTGAGTCCGTTGATTATAGACTCTAAATGCTCTACTATTTGAAGAGTATCCCAAGAAGATCCCTTTATCAGCTTTAGCATCAAGTTTCCGGTGATATTCCCTATCTGCAAGAATGTAACAGACACTGCCAAAAATGTGGAAGTATTTTACATTGGGTTTCTTACCTTTCCACAACTCATATAGTCTAAAAGTTGCTCCGTTTCGAATGGTTACTCTATTATGAATATGACAGACTGTATTCATGGCTTCGGCCCAGAACTTTAGAGACATTTCCTTGGCATGAAGCATAACATGAGCCATTTATTGTAATGTGCGGTTTTTACGTTCTACAACTCCATTTTGTTGAGGAGTGAGTGGAGCAGAATACTCATGAGTTATCCCTTCGTTGTCACAGAAAACATCTAATTCCTCATTTTCAAACTCTCTCCCATAATCACTTCTAATTCTGACTATGTTAAGTCCCTTTTCTCGTTGTAAGTTCTGACACACATTTATACACACCTTAGCAGTTTCAGACTTACTATTTAAAAATTTGACCCAGGTGAACTGTGAGAAATCATCAACACAGGCGAACACATATCTCTTTTTCCCTAAACATTCAGTTTGCATTGGTCCCATGAGATCCATATGAAGGAGTTCAAGAATCCTACTGGTATAGCATTCACTGACTTTTTTATGAGCAGTACGAATTTGTTTTCCTTGTTGATAGTCACCACACAAAAGTTGTTGTTCCACATTTAGCGTCGGAATTCCTTTTATTGCCTCATGCTTGAGCACTCTACTCAATGAGCTAAAACTTATGTGTCCTAGCTTCTTGTGCCACTGATTAGTCAGACTTTCTCTAGACATATTACATTTCTTCTCTTGATTTGAGTTCCAGTGATAGCAGTTATCTGCCTGTCTAATTCCTGTCATGACTTCAACACCTTTATCATCTGTTACTGTGCATCGTTCAGAGCAGAAGTAAACTTTGTATCCTTGATCACATAGTCGACTTATACTGATCAGATTTACTGTAAGTCCTTCAACATACTGTATGTTGTTGAGCTTAGGCAGATGATCTCGATTGATGTTTCCTTTGGCCAGAATTTTGCCTTTGGCTCCATCTCCAAAAATGACAAATCTTGATGGACATTCAGTCATTGTTGAGAAATATGACATGTTTCCTGTCATGTGTCTTGAACATCCACTATAAAAAAACCAATCTTCCTGACAGACTTGCACTGAGGTAAGCGCAACATTCCCTTTTTCTGCTAGTGATTTTCTTCTCCGTACTTGATTAATTTTCAATTTTGATTATGATTGATTTCTTCTCCATTCCTGTTTAACTTGTGTCCTTTTATCAGTACTCCATGCAGGAAGCTTTGCTTTAGATGTTTTCGTCCACTTCCTGCTTATGCTCTCACTTCTCATCATGGAGTACACAGCCTTGACGTGCCCTGTCTTTCCACACGAATAGCACACTCTTTTTTTAAAATTTGCACGTGTCTTTCTCACCCCTTGCTTAACTTCCAGTGCTCGTTGATCAGTCTTTTGTGCAGGAACAAAAATCAGTCTGGGATCCCCAACATTTTTCTGAGCTTCACTATCATACCCCAGTCCTTGTTTAGATGTGTAACTTTTACCCATTAACAAAATCTGGTTCAGATCATTCGTCCCTGAGTTCAACATTCTTACCAACTTTTCAAGATCTTCATAGTCTCCTTGTGCTTCTTTCAATCTGAGTTTCAACTTTGAAATGACAGTCAACAATCTCTGATTTTCCTCCAAGAGACTCTGAATTCTATTTTTCTGGACTGCTCGAATTTCTGCATCTTCCTTCCACTCTAACATTACCGTGCTGTAACTTCCTTCTTCAGTTTCTTCATCACCTATCAACGTGGTTGTTTTCTCCTTATCTGTAGAGACTATGCTGATAAATGCATTCACATATTCTTCCTGATCACCCTCTGTATCCGTCTCTTCATCAGATAACGTAGCTATAAAACTTTTCTTTTGTTTCTCCTGTCTCTTTAAAAAAGTTGCACATTCTGCTTGATAGTGACCATATCCTTCACACTCCCTACACTTAAACTGACTATTATCCCTGTTGGACGATCGATCTGTTTCTCTGATGTTGACTCTATCTGAGTCTCTTGCACTTGGCCTGTCTATCTCTCTTCTTCTGTAACTTTGAGAGTGTTTATTACTCGAACTTCCATGACGCCCAGAGTTATTGAATCTTTTAATCACATTGGACAGCTACTTCATCAACATTGTTATGGGATCATTCGCTGATTCACAGGACACTTTTCCCTTTTCAAAAACTATCTCCTCTTGCTTGGCAGGAAATACAATGCTTTTACCTTTGACTTCTACTCGTTGAGCAAGCGAGATCTCAAAAGTAAGTAATGAGCCCATTAGTTCTTCAAGAGAAAGTGTAGTTACATCATGAGATTCTTCTATTGCAACTATCTTCATATCAAATCTTCTTGGTAGGGAATGAAGCACTTTTCTTATCAGTCTTTCTTCAGATATACTCTCACCAAAATTAAATGCATCATTCGCTATTTCTAAAACACGAACATTATATTCTGTAATAGTCTCCTCTTCTAACATTCTTAGCGATTCAAACCTTGAGGTTAGCGTCAAAAATCGAGATGTCTTGACCTTGGATGTTCCTTCAAAGGCAACTTCCAATTTCTTCCACGCTTCTTTAGCAGTAGTAATGGAAAAAATAAGTTTAAATATATTCAGATCGACCCCGCTGAATATAGTATTCAGGGCCCGTGAGTTTACTAGTGTGCTCTGTTCTTCAACGTCCGTCCAATCTTCCTCAGGTTTTGGTACAGATTGTCCATCTACGTCACCATGGGTGGTGTCCATCTAGCATTCACAACTCTCCAAGCCTTCACATCCAGCGATTTTAGATACGAGATCATTCGAGTTTTCCAATAGGAGTAATTACTACCATCTAACACAGGCAGTCTCGAGGCAACGGTCACTTCCCTGACTGCTTCCATTTGTATCGCACCCGCTCTGATACCAATTGAAATAATAAAGTACCTTTCAGTTATATCATTAGCAGCAATCTATATGTATAGCTAGAGCACATAAAGTAAGGTGAGACAGTGAACTTTGATAACCCAGTTCGGCCAATATGCCTACATCTGGGTAGCATCTAGTTCAGATGAGAAGTTTCATTTGAGATTATAGTTAAACATCTCATTGTATAAGATACATATGAATCGTTGTAACAAAACTAAATAAACTTCAGGCTCCCCCTGAACTGTACATAATCTCATTCATGATTGACTCAGGCTCCCCCTGAAGGTTAGAGTGATTTCCACAACTTCATCAATCTTCACGATGACATGCTTCTTAGACTTGCACTAGGTCTTCATGTCAATCTACTCCTCATAGTTATGCATGCAGTCACACACACTACATGTAGCTGATGCTGATTAAGTATTCAGAATAAAGTCAGGTTCGTTCACCTGTAGTTGTAGTTCCTTCACACTGTAGGATCGCTGCACCATTCACCAACCACCCTCACAATTCTCTTCTACTGCTTTATATAGCATTTGGCACTCACGGTATCTTTTTGTTGCATAATATCATACTTCCATAAATTAAGGAATAAAATCTATGAAAATACCTTTGAATTAGGAACAACCCAACCGAAATATTTATGGATAAATAAAGAATTAATTTTGCCAAAATACATATCTTAACACATTTAATGAACAACTAACTCTTCCTTTGTCTTTTGCTTAAAGAACTACTTCCACCTTTAGATGAGAGCTCGCTGTCAAGCATCAGTTTCACCAACGCTTCTTGATTTTGAGAGCAAGCTTTCCAACTCATCAATTGAAGGTTAATAATCTTGTATCTAAGAAGTAAATGGCATGAACTTATATTTTGCAGTTCACGAGTAAGATATCATATTGGTGCAAATGAGTATCGCTCATATAGGGTCCTTTTTGTCTGATTCTAAAATTTCAAAACACAGTTTTAATTTTCAGAAAATATTTTGAAATTGAAAAATTACCTTGAGTTGTTCTAACATGTTCGTTCTCCCTATATTGCAATCTTGTGTTCTTTTTGTTGGATTTTTTGACAAAATATTCGAAAGTGTAGTTTTTCTATATAAGTTATTTTGTAGAAATGTGGGTGGTTCTAAGCCTATAAAAGAAGGTCATTGTCTCATTTGTTTACAAACGTGTCAATTAGAAACAGTTTAAGTTTTAGTGTGATTGCTCTAATTAAATATCTTTTGTATTCTCTAGTTGGAGGGTGAGAAAAATGAGAATAGTCAAAAGCTTTGATATAGTTGTTTTTGTAATTGGTGTCGGGAGAGAGATTTATTCTTTATGAATAATTGTAATAGTTTTTCACATATTGGATTTCTTTCTTAATTGTCGATGATTTTTCTTCTAAGTTGGGAGTTTTTCATGTAAATTCTTGTATTTTCATTTTTTTTATTCCTAACGCATAATTGGGAGGTTTTATCCCAGCACTTCTGATTGAACAATCTATCAAGTGTGTCTCACACCTGATTCTTTGGGAGTATTCTCATCATGACACATGCCCGATATACTCCTTACCAATAGAAGTTTGCAAAGAAAATAAAGCTTTGCATACTTGACTTTCCACTTCCTTTATGTTAGGAAGAAATGCCAAGATGACAGTACACATCCACCAACCACAAAAGCTAAGCTGCCAACAAATCATTCGTGTCATCCGATTGTAGAAGGTTCAGTTTGTTGAAGAAATATTTTTTTCTTTCAATTATATTGATACACCTGTAGATATAAATAAAAATTGTACAAATATTTTTTATTTCTTTATTCCTACATTTTAGAGAAATCCTCTGTCTAATTAGGAAATAACTATTGCACTGTTTTTTGAATGATATAGAGAAAATTTCTCCCAGACTTGAAAACCCACAATTTCCTTCTTGGTATCAAAGATTTAAAATGGCCAGCGTCTTCTCCCTCGTCGAATCTTTAACCACAAACTTCAGTAATTCTCCTTTAAACAAATTACTAAAACAACTACCCTCTGTGAAACTTGATTGTGGAAATTATTTGTTGTGGCAAACTCTAGCCCTTCACATTCTAAAGCTCTTCACATTCTCAAGAGTTACAAACTCGAAGGCCATTTGACGGGAGAAAATCCATGTCCTTTGAAATTCATCACAAATCCAACCGGTGAATCACAATCTGAAATCGATGGCACTACTGAAGCCACTAGTGGAGCATCATCAAGTTCCACAACAACTAAAACGGTTAATCCAAAATTTGGTCAATGGGTTACTTACTTTGGGTTGGATGTACAACTCAATGACACTGGAAGTAGCACTCCAACTGATGGGCTTTGACACATCAAAGGACCTCTGGAAAGCCATACAAGATTTATTCGGAGTATAATCAAGGGCAGAGGAAGATTTTCTTAGGCACACATTTCAGACTACTTGAAAAGGTAATTCTAGGATGGAAGATTATTTGTGAAATTATGAAAACTAACGCTGATAACCTCGGTCAAGCTGGGAGTCTTGTTCCTCTTCGTTCCTTAATTTCTCAGGTCTTATTGGGGTTAGATGAAGTTTACAAGCCCGTAATTGTTGTTATTCAGGGAAAACCCGACATCTCTTGACTAGATATGCAGTCAAAATTACTAATATTTGAGAAACGCCTTGAGCATTAAAACTCACAAAAAAATTCCAGGTTATATTGTCTAAAACGCCACTGTAAATATGGTCCAAAACCGTGCCAATAATGATGGTCGACAACCTGAAAACTCATATCCACACAATAGTAATCAATCAAATGGAAATAGTCAACAAAATTATAACCATGACAAAATTATAGTGATAAAAGTTAATTTAACTAGTATAAAAACATTTTTTATTTAAAGAGTTAAAAGTTTGAATTCATCAATTAGTGTGTGCCGAATCCGATAACGATTAGACCACTAAGAAAAAGTAAAAGAAAAAAGTCAATAAAGTTCAAATATAACTTGAGGGTATTATACGAAATTCGGCGTATAATGAAAATGAAAAAGAAAAAAAATGACAAATTTGAAAAGAGAAAAAAGGATCCAATAACGGAAAACAAGAATGAGAAAAAAAATGGACAAAAACAACAAAAAAGATCATTTTAAATATTAAAATCGAAGCAAGAGGGCAGAGGATAAATTCTCCAACACATATTGTTGAGCTCAAATTTTTTATAGAAAAATTATGACAGTATTATAAATAATGCTGAGAAAATTACTACATTTGTAATTTTTTAAATATGTTATTGTATAGTTAATGACTAAGCTTAAGCTTTGTATCAATTATAATTGTCATATAAGTTAACTTTAGAGGACTAAAACAAATGGTAATTAATGGACATTGTAGGAAACATACTATTTTCTCTGAAAGAAAAGAATGAAAACGAATGGGGTGTTTGAGCCCCATTATTATAGTTAAAATTACAGTTGCTTTAACCTACAACTAGCGCATAGTGAACCCACGATTAACTATACAATGAACAGAAAATGTTTTTTTTTTTTTCCTGATGGACATTGATATAAATTTTGTTTGGAGTTTGTATGTTCACACATAATATTTTACTGGGTTTTCTAATTTCACTAAAATATAAAAAATATATATAGCTATTAAAGTACATAAAGAAAAAAAGAAATTGTAAGACATTCGAACGTCTTTCTTAAATTAAAAAAAAAAAATGTAGTCGGGGGGGTTTGGACCAATTAAGCGCTACAAATGGATGCCTAACGTAACCATGGATATAAAACCCCCCCAAACGTACGTTTATGATATATCATTGTAAGTTGAAGTAAACATTTATCTATCATGGCTTCCAATAAAAGCTTCCTAATTCTTGTCCTTGTACTTATGGGTCTATCATCAACCAATATTGAACTGACTGAAGCACGGCGTTATCTCCCACAATTATTTCCTTCGATTCCATCCGTTATCCCAAAAGATCCTTTATTGCTTTCGCTTCCAATCGTCCCTGATGTTTCACCCATTATCCCGAAATTTCCTTCATTGCCTTCGCTTCCAATCGTCCCTGATGTTTCACCCATTATCCCGAAAATTCCTTCATTGCCTTCGCTTCCAATCGTCTTTGATGTTTCACCCATCATCCCGAAAATTCCTTCATTGCCTTCGCTTCCAATCGTCCCTAATGTTCTACCCATTATCCCGATCCGTGCTTCCACTCCCTAGTACGAACCAAATACTATTATCCATTTCCACCTTATATTTTCCTTAAATCCAATTTGTCTCCCCTCAATATTCCACCTTTGACAATATACTTGTGTGCGTTAGCAAAGTAGTGGAGCTTCTCTAGACTGGAACTTTAAAGCATGAGATTTCCTGGTGGAATTTTTTATTTGCTTCAAGTTATTTCTAATCAGTCTATTATGTAACTTTTAAAAAATCATATTTAAATAAAAAATTACTGTGTGTGAAAATTATCAGTGTTACTCCATGTATTATTTTGATAAATACCAGACAAATAATGTTAAATCGAAGGAGATCATCACGCATTAATAAAACGGCTTTGGTTATACGAAGCAAATCTAAAAATTTGTTTTAAATTAATCAATAAAAACAAATGCGAGACGTAACCAAGGATTGTTTTAAATAATTAAGGTCAATCATTTTGTTGTTGCTTCTTATAGACATTACTCCCATTATCAACTTTCTTCTTTTCTTATTTACTTTACCAAAACTTGAAAATAAAAATTTCTTTCAACACCGTCAAGACAAGTACTTGTGAATCTGTCAATGGCCAAGTTCCAAGAATCAAAAGCCTAAACTCACAAAACTATCTAAATTGGAGGAGGGTATCTATTCCAGCCGATTACAATTTGATTCTAGGAATTCAAATATGAATTATTTGATAGGTTCCCAACTTACTTAGCTGAACCAACTGGTACTGAAAGCCAATTTGTTAATTAAACTAACGTTATAATTAAACTAAATCTCAATCAACTAGGCACGATAGTGTTTCATGTAAATCTAAATAATTTTATTACTCTCAAGTGATACTACGTTCTATAATCAATTAGATATGAAGATTGATATAGGGCTGGTTTGATAACCATTTAGTTTTATAATTATTGGTTTTTCAATATTTTTAGTTTTTCAATATTAAGCCTACAAGCAATCAATCAACCTCTGAATTCTTTGTTTATTATCTATGTTTTTACCTTGTTTCAGTTAGCTCTCAAAAATAGCTATTTACTACGAGAAAAAGTCCAAGGAGTGCCAAAAACAGGGTAGCGCTGCGATGCTTGCGCGGCAATAACCTTGACGCTTTTTCATGAAACTGAATGCTCCAATAGGTTGGATAGGAGCACCGCAGTGCTCAGTAAAATTTGCTGCTATGCTATGTGTAACGCAACAGTGTGAAGCAACAAGGCTCATAAGCTGCAGCGCTGACTAGAAGTGTCGCGACGCCAATGGTGCTTTTTTGTCATTTTTGGAAAATCTTTCCTATACAATCTCCTAAAGGGTTTTGGCTACAAAATTTTAATTACTCATACCACAAAATTTAAAGTTTTAGGGAGAGTTTTTAGTCTACAAATGGTGATAAAAGTTATAGGTTTTATTTGGAGGCCGTTTGAGGTTTGAGTATAGATCAAGACAAGATTGACAGGATTCAACAATGGAGATTACTTCAAGAGTGGTTTTTTCTTCATTCTTTTTATTTTTTTTTATCCTGATAATTGCTATTGGAATTTATGATATTACTTTTGTAGCAACAAGATGTGGCTAAACCCTTTAGTTACTGAATAATGATGAACTTATTTATGGATTTATGTTAAATGCAACAATATTTTCTATAGATGTTTGTCTTTGATTGCTTTTCAATATTATTGTACTTTATTACATTAATTGAGCATATATGCACGTTAGGTTGAATGTTAATTAGAAAAGATTGTATGTTTAATCGTATATATTCTAATTTTCAATCATTACCTAAACATCTCATGCTGTGTACTAGGCCGGCGCCTGACATTTGTTATGCAATAGAGATTGCACTACTAGAAAAATGGGTTTTAATGACATTACTAATCAAGACATTGCATCGTTAAAAATAAAAAAGGGGTGGGGTGAGGTAAATTGTGTCGTTGAAAGTAAAAATACGAATTATTTCTTGACACAATTCTATTGACATAATTTAATTTGTTTTGACACAATTTTTGCGTCGTTAAGTAACGAAAAATTTTTTGTGTCATTAAAAAAGTTTCTAAATGAAAAAACCCCAAATTATAAAATTTATTAATTTCTCGTCTGTCACGCAATTAAAACTAAGTGGGCTACCGCGTCATTGTGAAGAACCCTTGCCTTCCAATTTTCTGCCACTCGCTACCGTTGATTCCACACTCCATCCATTATCGTCGTTGTCACTACAACAAGCCTTTGCCATCAAACCCACCAATCTAGCCACTGTCGTCGAATAAATTTATTTAGACATATGAATTTTAATGACACTTGAAATCAAGAAAAAAGGGGTGGGGGGAATAAAATGTGTCGTTAAAAATAAAAATGTGAATTTTTCGTGACACATTTTCTCGACACAAATTATATTTTCTTGACATAATTTTCTGGACACAAATTGAGCTTTCTTGACACAGTTTTCTCGTTGTTAATTTACAACATAAATTATGTGTCATTAAAAATTACCTAATAAAAAAACCAACGTGTTCCTTCATTTGTACGTTTTTTTATTTTTTTAAAAAAAAATAATTCGACACATTCATCCCTCTTGCGAACCACGACTGAAAAAAAATCTTACTCCATCTCACGTCGTCACTGTCTTTCTCTCTAAAAAATGCTCTCCGACGATGTTTCTCTTTCGCAAACGCTCTTCACAACTTTCCCTCTCTCTCACAAGCTCTTCGCCTGTCATTTGAAGGAGCTCACCAAATTTGTAGGTAGTTAAAGAATCCATGGACCATGAGATCGATCAAAGTCCATTTATGAGT